>WBNM01024439.1:134462-197383 GCA_013399055.1 Ramphastos sulfuratus | reverse complement strand
AAAAAAAAAAAACAAAACCAAAAACCACCACAAAAACCCACACACAGCAAAAGAAATCTGTGACTTACTAAAGTTTATGATTAAAATTTAAAGACTGTTCAAGTTTTATTCCCCATAGCTGCTGCTCCCTGGACAAGAAGAGACAGAGAGAGACTGACCTTGAATAATTAAGGCAGTCTGTGGCACCAGATCAATTGCTGGTATTGGCAGAACTCCACAATCAGGCATTTTGAAATGCAAGTGTCAAAGTGCATGTAACTATGGGGCTTTTGGTGCAAAGCAGCCAATATAAAGGAGAAAAGGTGAAGAGTGAGAGAAAATAGATTGTGGAGTTTTGAGTACAGTCATGGGGGAGGGATGGGAAAAGTTTCCATTTCCTAACTCTACCAGGGCAAAACTTGCAGCTGACAAAAACCATGGTATGTTTTTTCCCACTCCTGTAACCTTGTAGAAGTCACCTGGAGCAAGCTGAATGTCTCCTGAGTGACTTAGATCCATCACCCATTCTGGAAGACTCTTAGCAAGTACCACTCAACAGTTTAATTGAAAATAAACTTTGTAAATCCAGGGAAACCTCTCTGTATACCATCAATTACTGAACAAACACAGAAGTGTTTGAAGCCAGGTAGACATCCTCAGATGTGATGGACATTTTTCCTGCTGTTTCTGCACTCCCTCAGATCAGACAACACTAAGGTGACCTGCCAGAATAGGATGTGATGAATTTTGTAACAGCCAAGAAAGGCTTTATATTAATATCAGCCAAGTAAGACTTTATATTAATTTCAGGAGCCATGGGAACTCCTATTTAAATCTCGTCCCAATCCCTTGACCTACAATGATGTGCGTGGAAGTGCAACTTTAGACAGGTAAGATATAATCATTGTGTTCCCAGTGCAGCAGCCCTGGAATATGCCCTTGATACTGGCATTATTCCTATGGGCCTCTGCCAGACATATTCTACCCCAAATCAAGAGCCTTTCTATAGAAAAAGCAAGGGACAGCAGGCACAGAGGATTTTTCTCACACAAAGGCTCAAGGTCCCATGCACCCCTGTCCAGTGGCTCTCTCCGTCCATGAGGAAGGTAGCACAGCCATCATGAGGCAGCAGGAATTTTCCTGTTCTCTCTTGCAGGCTGGGTGGTGCAGCATCTGGCAAAAGAGGAAACCACATGATAACAAGAGAAGGGAGAAGATGAGGCTATTTCACAGCAAGGTTTGTGGTGCCTTGTGTTTTACAGAAAGCTCGTACAGTTCTGTGATGAGACATTGACTTCCCTCAGTTTAGTTTTAGAGCTCATAGTGAGTTACAATTTCCAGTTTTCTCAAGTTTATCTTACAGCTGAAAATTCCAGGAGGAAATCAAAAGCAAACCAAATATATAAAAATTAAGAACACTAAATGTCAACTCATTATCCAAAAGACTTTTCAATCAATACACAGGATGGTCAATCTGCAGTGCTCCAAGATATGGCTTTAGATAAATCTGGGTCAATGAAGAAAGTGTGATTATGGTCAGCTGATGGCCAAAATCATACAATGGTAGGAGGTGGAAGGGACCTCTGGAGGTCACGGGGTCCACCCCACCCTCTGCTAAAGCAGGGTCACCTAAGGCATGTCACACAGAAACACATCCAGACAGGGCTTGAAAGTCTCCAGAGAAGGAGACTCCACAGCCTCTCTGGATAGCCTGCTCCAGGGCTCTGTCACCCTTACAGCAAAGATTTTCCTCATGTTGAGGTGGAACCTTCTGTGTTCCAGTTTGTATTTGTCACCCCTTGTCCTGTCGCAGAACACCATGGAAAAGGGACTGCCACCTGCTTCTTAACTAAACTAAAGCCATGGTTTTCTTAACTAAAGTCAGGGTTTAGTTAATTAGAAGGGTTAGGTGATAGGTTGGACTCAGTGACCCTAGAGGTCTTTTCCAACCTGGTTAATTCTGTGATTCTGGCTGGCCAGCCTTCAGATAATTGTAAACATTAATAAGATCTCCTCTCAGTCTTCTGCTTTTCATAGAATCCAGATTGGAAAAGACCTTTGAGACCATCAGGTCCAACCATCAACCCTACTCTACCAAGTTCACCACTAAGCCATACTGCTAAGCGCCGCATCTCAACAGCAACCTTTAAACACATCCAGAGATGGTGACTCAAGCACTTCCCTGTGCAGCCCATTCCAGAGCCTGACCACTCTTTCAGTGAAAAAAATTTTACTGATATGTAGTCTAAACCTACCCTGGTGTGGCTTGAGGCCATTTCCTCCTGTGCTTTCACTAATTAACTGTGACAAGAGACCAGCACCTACCTCTCTGTATTGTCCTTTCAGGTAGTTGTAGAGGATGAAAAGGTGTCCCCACAGACTCCGCTTCCTCAAACTAAACAGCCACAGTTGCCTCAGCCACTCTCCATAAGCCTTGTTCTCTAGGCCCTTCAGCAGCCTAGTTGCTCTTCTTTGCACCCACTCCAGCGTCTCAATGTCTTTCTCGTACTGAAGTGCCCATGTGCTGGTTTGAGGCTAATTGGAATATTTTAATGAAAAAAATTATAGGCTGTGAAAAGCAAACAATGGTGATGTCTATTTCACTCATAGGGTTGCTGAGATGTATAAGAACAAGGACACAAGTATAGATAAGGCAGAGTCTCTCTCTCCCTCTGGGAGCTGCTGTGTCTTTGGCTTTCTGTGTTGGCCGTGTAACCTAGCTCATTATTCTGCTTCTAACCCCCCTTGCCCATCCTCCAAACTCATCTTGCACATAAGGCAGACCCTGGGGTAATGTAGAGGGGTGGAAAGAAGGTGGAAGGGTGGTTGGGAGCCCCTCCTGGGGACTCTGACTTCTGGGAGGGGGATTGTGTTTCTGTATTACCTTTAACTTGTATATTTCTGTAAATATTCATGTCTATTGTGTGTATGTATGCTTGTGAATTGTGCTAAGCTGTAAATAGAGCTTCAGTCCTTAACTTCCATCCAGCTGAGTCTAGTCTGGGTGATTTTCATAGAGTGGGGGGGGGGGGTAACTCCCAAACCATCACAGCCCAGAACTGAGCACAGTACTCGAGATGTGACCTCACCAATGCTGTGTACAGGGGGACAAGCATTTCTCTACTCTTGCTGGTCACACTGTTTCTAATACAAGCCACAATACCATTGGCTTTCCTTGCCGGCTGGGCACACTTCTGGCTCATATTCAGCTGCTTGTCATTAGAGCCCCCAGCTCCCTGTCTGGCAGACAACTTTTCAGCCACAGTTCCCCAAGCCTGTAGCATTGCCTGGGGCTGTTGTGGTCCAACCATAGGACCTGGAACTTGGCTTTGTTGAAGCGCACAGCATTGACCATGGCTTATTGATCCTATCTAAGTCTTTCAGTAGAGTCTCCCTGCCCTCAAGAAGATCCACCTAACTTGATGTCATCTGCAGATTTCCTAATGGTGCACTCTTAACTCCTCATCAAGCACATTAATAAATATATTAAATGTAAATGGTCTTAATACTGAGGAACACCACTAAATCCACCAACAGCTGGATTAAGCTCCAGTGACCACTGCTCTTTGGGCCTATTTGTTCAGCCAACACCTATCCAGCAGAGCACATGTTCTTCCAAGCCATGAGCAGACATGTTTTTCATGGGAATTCCATGGGAAATCGTGTCAAGGGTTTTATGGAAGTCCAGAGGAATCAACAGCCTTTCCCTCATCCATTAGTTTCAGACTAAATAGCGTCAGGTCTCTCACCCTTTCCTGATCAGACAGATCATCCTTAGGGCTGCCATTGGACGCTCTCTGGTATACTCCTGTCACTCTTGAACTGGGGATTTCCAAACTGGACACAATACTCCAGATGTGGTCTTACTAAGGCAGAGTAGATGGGGAGGAGCTGACCACACTCTTAATGCACCCCAGGATACCATTGGCCTTCTTGGCCACAAGGGAACATTGCTCTTTAATAGATAACTTATTGTCCACTAGGACTCCAAGTTCTTTCTCAGTGGAGCTGCTTTCCAGCAGGTCCATCCCAAAGGGTTTGAGAGCAAGGAAGAGGACATCTTCCTCATGCTCTCCTAACCCACAATCGTTCTTTCCTAGTGTACTGTACTCACTCCAGTGTGAATATAAAGGAAGGCAGAAGATAGGAGAAGAAGAGATAGAAGAGTTGCTCGAGACTTACAAGGCCAGCTGCTACACCATCCCCTTGCAACTCCCGCTCCCACTAATGCTGGCACATTACAGGCCTTTCAGTGCCTTTGTTCTCCTCTTTCCATTTCATGGGCTTTCGGTTCACACAGCTTCTACCATGGAGTGAAAGGGAATCAGCAGCCCAGGCTCCCCTCCTCGGTGGAAAGGCTTTGAAACTTTCAAAGAACCCAACTCTCTCCCCACATCCCTGTGTTAATATGCACTGACTCTGCTCTTGACGCACTCCATTGTAAATGATGTATGAAATGAAATCTCCTCGCTCGCCTAATGCGGAGAAGAAAGACTCTGTAGGCAACGCTGCAACATTCCCATCTAGAGAAAAAGGCAGTGAAACCTCAGACTCCCTATGAACTATTTTTTTTTAAGTTATTGCTCTTCACCATTGGTGTTTCTCCCCCTTTTTTTTTTTTTTAACTGAAAGTAAGGATTTGAATTCAGGTTTTACATAGAAACCCAAACCACTCATGCATATTTCTAAGCCTTTTACCCGCAATTGTGTGACTGTTCCCATCCCCTCATCAGAGAGAATAGCAGCAGTAAACTCATTAGCCCCACAAAGCAGCAAAGAATGGCTTCAAACTTGCAGGAGGGAAGAGGCTGGGTGCATGGGGAAACGATTGTGGATGTTAAGCTTGATCTGGATTTGAGACCTCCTTCCAGTTTTATATGAAGCTGTTTCAAAACCAGAATGTGATGGCAGTCTCTGAAGGGAAAAGGGATCAGTGCGCAGTGGAAGCTGTCGCGGCAGCAAAGCCTGAAGGTCAGTGGTTTAAAGCAGCGAATACTCCACAGGCTGTTTCCAGGGGCCAGACCAGATGATGGATTACTTGAGGGCAAAGGGAAAGTCACTGGAAGGGAGAGCAGAGAAGGTGACTGAGACATTGTAGGAGGCACAGAGAGATTATCTGCTGGTGATGAATTGTTCTATACTGCTCATGAAGCCTTTAGTAGGAGCTTACCTCTGGATGGCCTAATCTTGGCAGCTCCTGGGCTCACCAGAACCCACATGCCCTCTGTGTGTATGCTCCCAGCTCACTCCTACTTCCCATGGAGCCACCCCACAGCTTGCTGTCCTGCTTTGCCCAGGCAGAGCCCAGATGGGGAAGAAAGCAGCTGTGCTGGCAAAAGACAGGGTTAAGGATCCTCTTCGGTGCCTTTTGGCACGACCAGTGCAAGTCAGCTCTTCCCACAATCCCATCAGATACGTCATCCTCTCCAGTATGTCACTGGTGCTGCAGAGGTGGTTGGGCAAACCTTTGCAAGTGTAAGAGAACAATAAGCCATGGTGTATGAAACCAGGCACAAGGACCCACACACAACAGGTCCCACCTCTTATGCCAGCTGACTCTTCCCCATACCAAAAGGCCTCTTGATTTTCTTTGGCTAAAGTGACATAGCCAGGCACTGACTGCCTCTGCAGCCAGGACTGAAGGAGTCCCCATCCTTTGGGCTGACTCCTTTGGCCTGTGCTTGTCTTGGTCAGTGTGGGCACTGTGTTCTGTTTCCCTTAGCCCTGCAATGTCTCTTGCGTGCTGCCATCACAGTGCTGCTGCCACGAGCAGTAAACTCTGCTTAGACCTTATAAAGCTTTAGCAAACTTCTTGGGATGACATTTTTACAGTTGACAGATGAGTCACCTTGATGGATTATTAGACTTTACGTTACTAATGAGTTTTAGAGCCTTTGCTTTCATTTTTCTTTCTGTTTGTTCTGAGCAGCAACTTTCAGAATGACAAAACAAAATGCTTCAAGGCAGCAGCTGGAGCTTGAAATTAATAATAAAAAGTAGTTGAGCTGATGTTTGGCTGAGGAGTCATGCTAGTAACCGTGTGTTTCATGCAACCACAGTACTCACAAGCAACCTGCTTTGCATCCCCATGCCCACAGAGAGAAGGGTCCCAGGGCTGGGAACAGGCAGAGAGCTCAGCAGCACATTTCCCCATGCATGAGTGAAACTGGTAACAAATAAGACCAGTTCCATAGTATTGAAGCTCCCCCTTGCCTGGCTCTAACCTGACCTCACCACCTGCCACGCATCTTGTCCTGCACAGCACTGCCTGCTCCTGTGCTGCCAGCTGCAGGGAGATTGCAACCCTCAACCTTCCAGGAACCCACAGTTATCAAAATACCACACTGTTACACCTGCAGCAAATCTGCCCTTTTGAGATACAGGAAAGGAAAAACCTGTGTGAGTTAAAAAGCCTATTTAAAAATCCAAACTAACAAACAAGCAATCAAAAAAATAAAAATCAAAATCTGAACCCTTTGAATAGGAAAGCAATTCTGGTGTGGGTTCAGCTAGAGCTGACCTCCTCAATCCCCCTTTTTCTTGAAGATAATGGCAAAACTATCTGTGTATTTCTGAGGCTGGCACCATTATTTCATAAAGCTGCTTTATTTCCCTCTCCCTTTCTATATTGGAAAAATTCCTCAACATAAACTGAACATTTACAACAGGCAGATTTTCTTCTCATTGTTCAAGGCTGAGATGTGAATGGGAACAGCAGGAGGCCAGTTATTCTCTAGCAATATAAAGTGAAGAGGCGATTCTGAAGGAGATCAAACCCAATAACAAGTATTACACCACTTTCATGATGTATCATGTTATTTTGGCTGCAGACAGGTGATGGCCACACAACACATCGACCCTTATGAGCAAAATGAGATGCAACAGTTTGTAATCAATCTCTGCTCAGGGAACACAAACCAGAGGAAGACAGAGCCACTAAGAGAGGTGATTCTCAGGCAGCTTTGCTTGAGCTGTGATTAACAATAACAATAATAATACTCTTCGTTCCCAGATTTTGCCTTATCCTATATTGCTTTTGAAGCAATGCCATCTTATAAAATAAAAAAAACATCCAAAACACACCCCTATTATTCACTCCCTAGGACTGTGACAGGGACAAATCTGATACCTAAATAGCAAGGGTGCTCTTAGCTGGGTGGCTGCATTGTGTAACGGTAGGGAAAATTGAACCCTTCTGGTATGACTCTGCAGGCTGCTTATGGTTACCCTTTCACAAAGACATCAAAACAAATACATTCAGGAGCTAAACCTTCAGGAAAACACACACAGCAATTTCCTGGCTTGCAAATTCCTTCTTCTTTCAGGGCATGAACGTATCCATGACGCAGCCATCCTTCCTCCTATTTCGTACCACAGGTGGTAACTCAAGCAGGATAATGCTGCTGGAATAAACATCTCAAAGGCTCAGTTCTGGAAAATGTTAACTGTGTAGTAGCTGCTCTGTCAGGAGGGAGTTTGTTGTGTGAGTGACATTGATTGACAATCCAGGGCTGCTTAGTGCAAGATGGGCAGGGGATGCTGGCTGTGCTGCTCTCCACAATAGGGTGCAGCAGCAAGAAGCCCGTTCCTGCCCTGTTCCCATGACCTGTGGACATATGGGAACAGAGATTTACTGTTTATGTGTGCTTGTGGACACCAGGAAGCTGCTGTTGTCAGTTCAAGAGAAGAAAAGAAGCCCAAACCCAAGCAGGAGGGGTTAAGCCAGGACTGTACTTCTCCAACACTCTCCATGAGATTCCTGGGGAGGCACCAAATTAACCAAAAGCTAGCAAGGCACAGACCAGCACCCACAGGGGCAGGAGACAACTCACTGCAGTTGTAGAGGCAGACCCAGATTCAGCTTTATAAGCAGAGCTTTAGGGGCTCTTCATGTCACAGAAGCCTGAAAGGATGCTGCCTTGGAGAGCCACCACTTAAAGCTCACAGAATTCACGCAAACAAGGCTGATGAGAACCACACAAGTTCAAGCAGAGCACAGGAACACTCCCTGCCTACAAGTCAACACAGCCACCAACAGATGGGGGAAATTTCATCTCCCCAGAAGGAGAGGGCTGGTGCAGAGCACCCCTCATTCCTGGCTGGTACCCACGCAGTGCCATTGCTGCATACACCAACATCAGACAGCCCCCACACAGGCAGCTCTGCCGCTAACCTCATGTCAGGCACATCAAGTCAGACTGAGCCCAGAGGGCACTGTCCAATTATAAAGAAAACCTCAGCAAAGGTTTAGAGTTGGAGAGGGGCACAGAGCAGCTTTACTTGCAATTGCTCAGCCATGCCCATAAACTTTGCAAGCCCTGTTCCATTAAAGTCATTCTTATAATAATTGTTAATCAGTTATTCAAAGTCATTCACTTGAAAAGCTACAAGAATTTTTTTTCTTTTTTTTCTTTTTTTTTTTTTTCCTTTTATTTTATTTTGGAGCTAGTATAAATCAACCTTATAGGTAAAAGAATAAATACAGGGAGACAGTTGTACAGATCACACTGTCACACCAATCACTGCTTAAAAGCACACACTGTAAATAGCAGACAGAATTCACCCCCAGTGGAATGCCATTGACTGCACGGGCTGAAGCTGCAGCAGGGATAAATTGGCCTATCAAAAATACATAAAATTTAGAAACAGAATTCAGTGACGTGTAGGAGAGATTTATCACAGTTATGTCACTTAAAATGACATTATCACTAGCAAACCCATTAAATATTATGGGCTCTCTTAAGATTTCTAAGGGGCCAAACAACAAAGGAGGTGGCACTGGTTGGATGGGGCAGAAGGGGATTCGCACACTGACCCAGTGGCCAGGGCTGCTGGCTACTCACCCAGTCCTGAGCTGAGCCTGGGGATGAACACGGATGGGGCACTGCAGGCTGGCAGCCTCGCTTGCATCAGCAGCACGTGGCCACGCACGTTCCTGGCAGCGTTGCAGGAGTGCAGGGCATTGTCACCAGACCCACATAGCAGTGGTGGCACCAGCTCCTTGGTGTCTTGGCTCACAAGTGGAAGAGTAAAGTCCACTGAAGCACAGTGCTTTGGGAGCTCAGTGTGTTCCTCCCCAACCTGCCGATTTCTGTTGCGGCATCCCAGCTCTGTAACTCCATGGCAGTGATGTTGCTCTAGCTGGCTTTCCATTTTCAGCAGCTGCAGTCTGCAAAATGAGCTTTGCAGGGAGTGGGAGGAAGGGAAATGAGACATCTTTTTTTATTTTTTGTGACTCTCATGGTGTTGCCATGATCTCAGATCTTTAGAAAATCATCAGTCTCCTTTGTAGACCGCTCATCAGCCGCAGGAGCCAAGCATGCGGTGGTGTCTCAGCAGCCAAGTATGGTATTTAGCTACAGTAGGAGTCTTTAGGTTTGGTGCATGGGCTCATCAGGGAGCATTGCAGAGACATCATGTATCACAGTATGCATTTAATGACAATAATCATGTTTTCATGGAGATGAGCTGAGGAATTTTACCCTAGTCTGGAAATCCTCAGCAGTTCTGCACAAGGACCTGGACTTGAAGAGTTTGTGTGGCTCAGGATGGTTTCTACTGATGGTCCAGCCTCACCAGCCCAGCTGCAGCAAGCAGAAGGCACGGGAGAGCAGAGCACACCCCAGCCAAGGCAAAGCCTGACAGAGGGCCAGAGCACCCAGGATGCAAAGCCAGGCTGGTGGACTAACAGAACAACTGTTTTCTCTTAAAAAAAAAAAAAAAGAGCAGAACTCACATAACTTGCTAAATTGCCTTACCAGGATTTGATTACTGCGGATACTGGGCAAGGCAGTGTCAGTCACTAAACATTTGTGGGAAGCAATTTTGTTAGAAATATCAATATAAATAAATAAAGGGATTTTTCTCAGTGTGCTTCCACGCTTGCTTTGAAAGGCTCTTTTCATTACTCTGGTAACAGCTGTTGATGGTGTTCTCCTATTCTCTTAGGCAGCGTCTGTGGCCGTGGCACATGGGTGCACTGACTCCTGACTGCACACCACTGTGTTTTGCTCCAGTGACTTTGCAATTTCCCTCTTCTTATTATTTTATGAATTTGTTAGGGGCAGCAGGTACACAGGAGCACAAACAGAAATGTTGCCCTTTCAAAGACATCACTGGGTAGGTCAGACGCTGGGGATGGGCACTTCCTGTCTGGTGTAGGGGACAGGCAGGGACCCCAAGCATGGCTACTGCTGCACAAAGGGGTCACATCCAACCCAGGAAGGTGGTGGGAGTTCCCTTGTTTTGGCCACAGACTTTCACCTAGAAGAAAGGGGCCAGGATGAGCCATACACTTTTCATGTAATCAAGGTGTCACAATGCATTAGTCTGCAGATGTACAAGAACAACAATTCCATCTTATACTGTGATAGTTAATTCATTATTGCATTACTGAAAGGCAAAGTGTAAGAAGGGTGGGTTGTTTTTTTTTCTCACTTTAGATTATCAAACAGATACATTAATCTTTTTTTCTTTCCCACTTCTCCAGCTATAAAACCAGAAAGCTGCCAGTAGATTCAAGAAAAGAACTGTAGGTCTTATGACAACTTATGGCCCTGGAAATCTTCACCAAATATTTCCAGCAAGAGTTGCTAACAAACTCAAATTGTGCAGCTGCTTGTTGTACTTGTGCTAATTGATGTTTTTGCACAGTACCATACCTAATCCCTGCCTCTTAAAACATTTTTTATGACAATTCCTTAGCTGTGCACTAAGCATCAGTTGTTTGGGCTTTTAGTCATTGCTTATTTAAAAATCCCAAAGCATTTTCCATGCATCTAGTAGGCCTCGTAGGCAAGAACCTTCATCATGTGACAGAAAGATGCATTGAGGTAACAAAACTTGGTGCAATTTAAATAATGCCATAGATGAGCAGGCAGCAAACCTGGCAAGAGAACAGACTTCGCTCCTAGCACTCACCTATCCACAAGAGGCTTTCTGCTTTGAAACAGAGCCACACGGAGAGCATCACTTGTTCTCCCATCTCTCCTCATCCCTCTTGAACACATTTTATTCCTGAAAGAAACAAAAATATCCCAGAAACAAATGATTTCTTGGGAGCGGTATGGATGATTTTATTTGCTTCTCAGCAGTTTCTGTCTCAGCTCTCTGACAATAGTGTTAGTAACACAGCTCCCGTGCCCAAGCCTGCTGCTCAGCACAATGATGTGCACACTGGCAAAAGCTTGGGGCTGATCTCCCAACAGCACAGCAGGTCATGACCCTGTCCCTTGGGAAAATGGTGTAGGTCAGATGGTTTCTGTACGGCTTAAATGCTGGGTCAGCTGTGGAAGGGAGCTTGATGTATCTCATTCAATTGTTCTTTCTCCCAGAAAGCTGAGCACTGCATTTCCACAGTGCTGATACCTATAAAGAGCCACTGTTGGTCAGCCTCCATCCATCCTACCTGCACTTGCCTTCCCTGAGACCCAAATCACTGCAGCCCAGATCATGACACTGCTGCCACCTCCTCTTAACACAAGCTTCTGGGCAACACTACAACATAACTGAAAGAACTACAAGAAACAACAAAACTAGAAGAGAGTAGATTGAGAGTAGATATAAGAAAGACATTTTTTACAGTGAGGGTGGTGAAACGACTGGGAAAAGTCATCCAAAGAGGTGGTATTAGGAATTGTTTCTTTACTGAAAGAATGGTCAGGCATTGGAACAGGCTGCCCAGGGAGGTGGTGGAGTCATCATCCCTGGAGGTGTTCCAAAACTATGTAGATGTAGCACTGCAGGACATGGTTTAATGCCCATGATGGTGTTAGGGTGACAGTTGGACTTGATGATCTTAAAGGGCTTTTCCAGCCCTTGGTAGATATCTGTGGTAGATACACCAACCCTGGAAACTCTCAAGGCTATGTTAGCAGGGTCTCTGAGCCATTTGATCTACTTGAAGATGTACCTGCTTACTACAGGTGTTGGACTAGATAAGCTTTAGAGGTCCTTTCCAACCCAACTATTCTACGATTCTATAATAAAGCCTGGATCCATTATTTCTTTCCTAATCAAATTCTCTTTTTTCCAACCAGCTCCTGCACAGCAGACAACCACAACCTGTCAGCATCCAGAGATGCTTTGAAATGTTGGTGAATCATTTCCATGCCCAATGGATTATGCTACTAATCAAATCCAACATATGACTAGCCTGAATACCTAGGCCTATTCGCAGCTGGAAAAGGAGCTGGCTTGTGTTCAAAAACAGCTTAATCAAGAGGTGGCCTTTAGATGAAAGATGAAGTAAAGTGTTTTTCCAAATTTTGATTACTGGCTGTGGGTAACAGGAAACTGAAGTCTCTTAGTAATGTCTGTGCAGAGTAAATGCACCACTAGAGGGTCAGGAATAAGGGTTGGCTCCTGTATTACATTTTAAAGTCAGACATTGGTTCTTGAAGAAGAAAAGGCAATAATACAGTAGTTGAAGCAGAGGTTTTCTAGTGGAGGTGTGTGATCTTGACCCTCCACTCTTTGTGCCCATCAGTCTAAAGGCTACATCTTACAGCCCCACTTGCCTGCTAAAAACTGTGAGTGTAAACTGGACCTACTGTTGGAAACAAATACAGCATCCTTGTCCATAAGCAAACAACTCCAGAAAAGGAAAATCTGGCTCTTTATACATTGTAGTTTTACAGGACTGTGGCAGAACAATTGCAAAACTCCAAGCAATGAGTTTCCCAATTCTCTCAGTGTGTTTTGAGTTTGGCACAAAACGAGATACTACATTGAATATAGCTATCCCAGGCTGACCTTCCTTGCTCAGAGATATACACAAATATACATTCATGCTGAACCACACAGATGTCCCTACAGCTCCTCTGTGTGTGCACACCAATCCATCTACCTGCAGAAGAAAGATTTTTTGGGTACTCTGCTGTGACATACATTCACACGGTCCCAGGGGAACTGAACCTAATTTTTGGTGAGGTGGTTTGTTTTTTTGTTTTTTGGTTTTTTTTGGTTGGTTTGTTTGTTTGTTTGTTTTGGGGTTTTGTTGTTTGTTTGTTTGTTTTTTTCATTACCCATGTAATGCAAGACATAAAATTCTTGGTAGATGTTCTAAGTTTGTATTTAATAGACCTGGAGGCTTTGAGTGCCTTTTCACAGATTGCATTCCAGCTGTCTGCCGATATTTGAATGTGCAGGTCTTGGTCCCATGCTGTGCCAACAGGGAGCCTCCCACACACTTTGTGTACCAGGAGTAATTTATGAGTCTATCTATAAAGGAAATAACAGTGTGTTAAGAAGGGGTTATGTAGAGCTCTGAGATTGAGAGGTAGCTCAGCTAACTCACTACAACTTCCCAACATCACCCTTATGTTTCGGCTGATTTACTAATACAGGAGGCCTTCTGCTGGTGATTCATATTCCTTCTGAAGCAGACAGGGGAGGGGAAAAAGTATGATAACCATCTCTACATAAATCTTACGGCACTGAAAGGTTCCTACCTTGAAACCTCATATTCATTAACTATCTTTTTGCAAATATGAGTCTCTGAATTGAACAGCAAATCCCAAGACACTGTGGGATGTTCTGGTACAAACCGAAAGAGGTAAAAATAAAATGAGAGATGCAGGACATTTTTCATTTCAGCTCATGCCACAGGATTTCTTCCAAAGTGTCACTAAACACAGATGCATTGGGATCCACATGACGGCAGCCTGGCACCCCTGCCAGAGGCAGAGGGACTGCAGTGGGGCTGTCCTGTCCTGCTTGCCTCCACACTGCAGGCAGCCAAAAGGAAGGTCCCCCAAGGTGCGCAGGAACCTCAACAAAAACATTGATTTGCAGCACTCTTTTTTTCCCCCTACAAAGAGGAAACCAGCCTGTTACTATCAGACACCTGTTTTGAAGACTTGTCTGCAAACCATTCCACTCCTGTTTGCAAACCCAGCTAGCAGATAACAGGGTCTGAACAACAAAACCTTCCCTAATTACAGAGCAGGTTGTGTTTAGCAGCCTCACATCACTTCTCCATCGCGAACAAGACATAAAATGCAAAAGTTGCAAGACTCTCAGCTTAACAAGTTAAGCATTATTTATTTAATGTCCCTTAGAACATGAATATTTAAAGTGGAAAATGACCTCTAAACAGAATGAAGTTATCAAAATCCATATGTGCCACCTCTCAGTCCAGAGGGCAGGCTGAGTTTGCTGCTTGGCTCAGGTCAAAGGCAACCAGAACACAGGCTTCACCCTCCATTTCAGGGCTGGCAACACAGCCGGTCTTGTCGTGGCACTGACCTACAAAAGGAGCACATCTTTCATCAGATCTGCCTATAAACCATTTGTGTCTGTCATCAGCTTGTAGCTGCCTGCAGACAATAAAGTGGCAGCAAGCAGTGCCCGGCACAGTGCTGGAGCTGGAGGTCCCACACTTGAGGATGATGCTCAGGTATGTCCCCAGCACGCAGCAGCCAGCAGGGCTACCTGGCCAGTGATCGCAGCCATTGTGATCTGAAGGCTGACCTGAACTGTCAGATGAAAGAGTTTATTCCAAAGGATGGTTTCTCCTCACCTTACCCCAAACTAGTGCCAGCATCAAACATTTTGACTTTCATAAAATATCCTATTCACTTTTTTTTTTTTTTTTTTGGTAAGAAATCTCTCCTCACAGTTTTCTGGAGACTATGACCAACATGTTAGGTACCCTTTTTGCAGGCATTTCTATAAAAACAACTCAGGGACAAAGAGCTAAAAAAAAACCACCACTCACAACTGTCCCCCAAACCTATCAGTTGGCTAGATTTCAGGATTTGAAGACAAACCCAGCTGTGGGCATGGCAGTTTTTTCTATATTTCCCAGCCAACAATATTGATGGTCCCAAATGGTGACTTTGGGAGTATTTCTGAGACCAATCACAGGGCCAGCCCTGTGCAGCCACCCTGTGACACCTGTCCGTGGGATAGCATCATTACCGCTGTCACATAGGCCAATAATGTCAGGCAGATGGATCCACGTGGATCAGGCTTATCTGGAAATTAGAGATAATAATATCTCCCTACCTTGCAGGCCCATTACAGGAGCTCCTCATTAGCACTGGGGAGGCAATCAGAACATCACCATGATGAGTGCCATAAAAAGCTGTCCGTGAAATGTGTCAATCACTCAGCCAACCAGCCTGAGCCGAGTCCTACCCTCTCTCCTCCTGTCACACAAGTGAGACAGTCCAAATTTAAAAGCCAAGGAACTGTCTGCCATTTTCTCTGGTATTTTAGCCACTGGGACTCAAGCTTTGCCAACTGTTAGCACCTAATGTTGCAACCAGTACATTTCAGCTTCAGCTTGTGAGATTTCTGGCATTTCACTTAAAAAGATGCTGCGATCCTAAAAAAAGCACTTTTTGCAATGGAAACGTCTCATGAAAAATGATTCACACCCATTTTTCACCAAAGTGTGTTGAAAGCAATGAAAAAAAGCCAAGTAGAAGGCAGCAAGCAAGCAGCCCTGGAAAACTCCCTCGGGAGATTTGACTCTGGCTGGTGGCACAACAGTGTGATAGTGTGATTTGCCTTGATGTCTGGTTCGTAGGACTGGGACCCTCACGAGTTTCCCCATCTGGCCAGGAAGGGCTGAAATCATCATCACCGAGTGACAAAGCTACACAAAATCTCCCCCTCTCGGAGGTGAACCTGTTGCTTTTTGGTGCAGGAATGCTTGTGCCACCCAACAGAGTGGCTGGACCAATACTGGGCTGAGCTCTGGGATGGCTCCATTCTGGGCTTCCCAGTTTCCAACAGCTCCTCCAGGAAAGAAGCACTTCCCAAATGTATTTTCACCTCAGTGACTGAAATCCCAGCTCTGTCAAGCTGTTGGTTTTTGCAAGCAGCCCTAGCACCCTGCTCTCCTCCTCACAGTGAGAGCTCAGGACAGAAGGCAGATTTCTGGGTGCTATCTGATGCCATGCCAGCCTGAAAGTTGGAAATCAAAGAGGACAAGAAGTAGTCTATAATGGGCTAATTAATCCAGAAAAAAACTTGGACAAAGTTTGATGACTTTCACTTCAGGATAATTTTGAAATAAATGAGGATTCATAGCAAGAAAAAAAAAAAAAAAAAAGAAACAGTTGGGGAAAGATTATTTATGAAACATGAATATAGCTCATTTCTAGAGCCCCTCCTCCACATATCAATTAATGAAGCAAGTCATCTGTCTGAATCAAAGATGTGGGAGAAAACCACAGTTATCTATTTGAACTACAAAAAAATTAAAGGACTTAAAATGAAACATATAATTAGCCTGTAGGACTCTCTGCTGTAGGTTATTGAGGCAAAAAAAAAAAGCCTCACTAACTCTCAGAACAGGACTCGACAGCTACAAGAATAGCTTGTACTGCTCCACCGTTCATCTTCTAGAGATGGGCAAGTTCAGCCAGAGCTCAGCTCCAGGCTCCAGGGTTTGTAACTCTGCCCCTACATGAGCTCCAGCCATTAGCACATTTTGCCCAGCTTTGTGTTCTTTTATTGCTTTTAATTTAACTCTTTTTTCTTTTTTTTTTTTTCTTTTTTCAACTCTAATTACATGTGCAGGAGCATCTCCTTGGAGCCTGCTGTGCTGCACGCCGAGGTCCCAGCTCTCCATGAGTTCACAGGAGCCACCTGACTTTCCCTGGACCATAAGGGAAATTAAAAGAGCGCAAACAGCAGTGAACGAAACTCTTCATATGTCAAGTCCTGTGTTGATGCTATCTGGTGATTGCAACCGCCGAACCTCCATCCGGGATGCTGGTTCTTCATCCCCTGATGTCAGGCAATCAACAGACATCAACAACACAATACCTGACATCGGAGGGGTTTCATTCACTGCTGTTTGTGCTCCTCTGATTGAAGGCAGGCAAGAAGCACTACACATGGCTATTTTCGTCAGCTCCCGGTGCTGCAGGACACATAGCTGATGAACACCAGCTGGCAGCGGGACGACCTGTTCCCACCAATTAGCTGTATGATGATGCTCTGCAATCTCCTCTAAAGCATCTGGCACGGGCCACTGGCAGACCCAGCCATGGGATGAATCTGCGCTCTGTGGCGCTGTGGCAACTCTTACGTTATTAAAGTTCGGATTGAAACGAGGAATTCAATGTCAAACCCACAAGCCCAGCCAAAGACTCTGCAGATGCTGCACACACAAATGCAGACAAGGGTTAATATTGCTTTGGACAGGGCTGATGCTAGCTTTCATAGAGAAATTGCAAGAACACCCCTTAGCAGGCATCTTTTGTTTCCAGAGATCACTTGCACTTACATATCGTCACTTACATAAACATGAAACATCTATGGGCCACAGCTGAAAGGCCCTCTCTATCGTTGCTATTTATTTGCAGGAGCTGTGTGAGACCCCAGGCAGGACAGGCAGCACTTAATTTCCACCAAGACCTGGATCCATGCCTATCCTTAAGTGTTTTTGTGTTGCCACCACTTGCAGAAGCAAGAGCAAAATTGCATTGTAGGAAGCTGGAATCATTATCATGCACTATTGTACTATTGCAAACGGCTACCCAAAGCATTGAGAAATCTCCTGCTTGGTGCCTGCTGATGGAGTTTTCTGAAACAGTTCTCAGCACAATCCACTCGTCTTCAGACAAATGGCCATTCAACACTGCCATAGGTAGGGCAGAGGTTTCATCACCTCAGTTAAAAATTTATGAGTCACTTGATCATGATCTTGAAAAAAGGAAGAAAAGTGAACAGAAAATTATTCCCTCACAAATAAGATCACATTGACTAAGTTACTTGCTTCCCTTCAGAGGAGATTTAAGCTTTTTCTCTCTTCCTTTGCAATCTGGCTCCCTTTTGAAGTTAAAAGAAAGGAAGGTTTGGGGGCTTTTTTATTTAAGAAGGGAAAAAAAACTCTTCTCCCCTTTGAAAATATTTTTCTTAGACAATTGCTGTCTCAAATTTTAACAAATACTCACTAATTTGCACCTTGTTCAAAAGCCAAACGGTAACTTTGATTTCTTTTAATTTTTTTTTCCCTTGCTGAATGTTACTCTGCTGTTCTTTGTCTTAGTGGCAGAAGGGAGAGTCTTAAAGAAATCAAGCTACCAGCTCTGTTCCAGATTTCCGCAATTTATTACATAATTTCTTAAAAGGAGTCATAAAGCCATTTGGAAGAAAGGGAGAAGGAAAAAAAAAAAAAAAACAAAAAACCCCACAAAACAAAAAAAAAATCCCTCAAACTTTTAAAGCAAAGAAAGAAAATAGCTTTTTTTTCCTACCCATCTTCTTGTAGATGAGACTAAAAAAAAAAAAAAAAAAAATACATTGCATGTGAGCCCAAGAAAAAAACATCAACAAGGTGTCCCTGCTAGGAAATCCATTCACAGGGACCAGACAGAGGAAACCAAGAGCCTTTCTTCAAGGACAAAGAAAAAGGAAGTTTTGAGTAACATGAGCTCAATTTAAAACATCCTTTCTTTTTCCTTTTTCCCTTTTAATTTTTTTTCTTCTCTTTGTTTCTTTTTTCTTTTTTTTCTTTTTATTTTAGTGTATTTCTTTTCTTCTAGTCTGTATTTTTCCCTTCTTTTTCTTTCTTTTTTTTTTTTTCCCTTGCTGTATGAGAAGCAGGGTTTTGTTTTCCTAAGAAGAATTGGGGTTCAGAATTTGGGTTCTATGTGTTTCAGGTACAGAGCAGGTCTGGGGGAGCAGGCAGGGAAGAGCTGTATGTACATCTGCAACGCTGCCTCATAAATATGGCAGGGCTCTAATGACAGAGCAGTATTTTAGGAACCAGGTACTCAGGGCTGCTCACACTGATCTGCGTTGCTCCAGCAACAAGAAGCTCATCTGAGAGGCCAGTCAGATTTCCCCGGTGAGAACAAGCCTGCCAGGGTCTCACAGCCATGGGTAAAAGGGGTGGCCAAACAAATGGGGAGCAGAGAGGTTGAGCGCCTCAGTCTTCTTGCACCTTAGGGTTTGCAGGGTTCCACAGCATGGCTGGGGCAACCTTGTCCTCGCAGGGCTCAAGGACCTGCATCCCCTCATAACTGCCCCAGCTGGAGAGACCAACCAGTCCTCTCACAGTCCATGACCCTGAGCTCTTGCAGACAGCTTAATGCAGAAGTCTCTCCGCATCTCCTGCTGTGCACATGCACACACACATGCCCCAGCCTGCGCTGTTCATACATATGCATGCCCACGAGGGAAGCATAATGAGATGCATCCAGCCTGTCCTTTCCCAGAGGGAGCAGATCCTCCCGAGCCTGCTTCTGATGGAGCACACACACCAGCTCCCCACACCACACCAGTGGACCCACCAAATCTATCTTTTCCTGTCTCCTCCTCTCAGGTGGGTTGATAGCCACCCCTCATCCTCATGGCCAGATCTGGTCCGGCTTCCTGCTGCTTCGTGCAGCTGTGTGCTGCTGTGTTGCTCAGGGCTGGGGAGGCTTCAGACCAGAGGGGAAAGGTGAAGGAAGCAAGAAAATAAAGTGAAAGCAAGAGGTCATAAAACTTAAAGCTAGTTCTGGGGAAGACAGGCTGATTTTTCCACCAGGCACAGAAGCTGGGCAAGGGCAAAGACAACTAAATGGCTCTGGAGAGAAAAAACAGCCTCTGGTTTGTTGTTATTTATCAGTTTATGAGTGCTAGTGTATGCCGTGGTGGGTGTGTTTGCACACCTCTAATCAGATAAACAGGTTGTATGTAGCCCTGGAAGAATGGCAAATTAACCCAGGATTCTGGTGCTGGAGACATTTCGTATTGAAAAGATGTTTTTGGTGGCAGACTCACAGATTCCCTCCTGTAACACACATTTGCATCCAGGATGTTTTCTCTCCAATATAAAGCCAGTGAAAACAAAACCAAACAGCCAAACACCCTTTCCAACAAAAATAAATGGAGCTTAAGCATCAAAACATATCTCTGCATTTCTGCTATTTACTTAGAAAGGAAGAAAGACAAAAGTCAAAGCCTTCAATGGCAGACTTTCAGGTCTTTTCAGCTCAGAACATCATTTCATTTACAAGTTTCCTCCAATGCTGTCAGGTGAAAGCCAAACCAAAGTTAACCTGAATGGCATTTTCCTTCTTCTCATTTCTCTTTTCAGGGAAAATCCCCCCTGAGATTGGCCCTGCCAGCTCTCAGCTCTCCAAGGAGATGAGGATGTGGCTGCTTTGCAGCTCAGCTCAAGGATACAGAGCCAAGCCCAAAGAGATTCCATGGTCCCATTCCCTGCACCACATCACCTGAACTCAGCCACTGCATAAGACATCACACCATGGCCAGCACTGGGTCCAGCCTGCCCATTACCTGTCTAGGTGCATCTCTCTTTCTCTCTGGTACTGAAGGAGACTGACTGCATTTTTTCCCAGTAGGTCTCAAGCTGCAACTTCTTGGAGAGGACATCATAAAACAACCACCACCACCACCACCACGCCAAGGAGCAGGATCCTGTGCATCTGCTCAGACTGTTTCTTTAACAAGCTATAAATGCCATGCAAATGGAAAGTATTTTGCATTAGTATAGCTTTGCCACAATGCCATTACAATAAAGATAATGGATGCAAGTGAGTTAGCACTGCTTTGAGGAGCAGGCTTTACTTCATTAGCGGTTGCCCTGTCCCTTATGCAATCATTAGAGGTGAACTACAAAGCCAGAGCTGTGTGAGTGGGACAGGGATGGGGTGAGTGGGGCAGAGCATCTTTACAGGGTCCTGTTTCTGCTCCTTCAAGATTCACAGCAGGGTCACCACTCTTTGCTTTTTCCTCCCTCTATTATTTCCTTCCTTGGTTTTCACAGATTAGAAAACCAGGTTATGTTTTGCTGGCCCAGGTTGTTTGTCCCTCCTCCCCAGACATGTTCAGAGCTACAGGAGAGTACTTATGTGAGGAAATCTTTGCAGAAAATCCCCTGCTCAGTCCCTGCAGAGTGCTGGGTTTGTTCTTCCCCAGCTCCATGCAGTAGAAAAGCTGCTTTTGAACCCACTTCCTGCAAAGACAGCTGCGCAGTCTCCAGCAGTGATGAGGCCTGAGCTGGGACCAAGATATGTCTGGACTGCACCCACCCAGGGCATGTCCTTAGCCACACCTTCAGTGGCACATGGGATTTCCACAGTGCCACTGTGTCCCTTTTTGGGCAGGCAGCTTGGGGCTGCACCTCTCTCATAGAATCTCAGAATCACAGAATAGTGGGTTTGGAAAGGGCTTCTAAAGATCATCTAGTCCAGCTCCCTGCCAAAGCAGGTTCATCCAGAACAGGTTGCACAGGAATGTGTCCAGGCAGGTTTTGAAAGACTCTACAGATGGAGACTCCACACAATCTCTCTGGGCAGCCTTGTCCAGGGCTCTCCCCAGCACATGGGATTGAGCCTTGCTCGGCAGCTCAGTGAGACAGACAAAATTTGAGCCTTGCTCGGCAGCTCAGTGAGACAGACAAAAATCTCCTCAACGGGGAGACATTTCTGCAGTTATTATTGTTTTCTTACCTTCCTGGTATCAAACTAGGGCAGGCAGAAGCAGAGGTCTCCCTCCTCTTCCTTGCCGCCTGCACCCTGCCGGAACCCTTCAGGCAGAAGCTGTTCCCACAGCCCCTCTCTGCAACTAATTGCCCAAGCTGCTTCCCTGGCACCCAGGGGAGAGGAAAAGATCATTATCCCTTTCAAAATGAGACTATGGAGAAAATATACACCGAGTTCAAAACAGTAATTGTATTCCCAAGGCTGGAGGGGCCCTTTGCTGCCAGACCCAGCTCTGGCTTCTCACCCATGGCTGGCTCAGGGCAGCAGCAGCAGCACGTGGGTACACAGGGTGCTACAGCTCGCTGTAGGGCAGAGATGTGCTAATGGTGCTGCCATTTCTAGGGAAGAGGGCATGAAAGCTGTGGTGACAGCCCCCATCACTGCTCCCACAGCCCCAGCATCTGTGTGCAGGGTGCTGAGCACTCCCAGCCAGTGTAACAGCCAGGATCAGCAGCTCTAGATGGGACCATGCCTCTGATAAAGCCCTGATGGGTCATCCCAAATGCTTACTGAAATGCCCATGACACTTCACCCTGCACCCACGCAGAGTGGCTCACATCCTGCCCGGCTTCCCTGGAGGTCCCCACTCCCCAGCATGATGCATTGTTGGTCTCACCCCAGCAGCTGCTGCAGCCCATGATCCCCTACGGCTTGTTTGGTTTTAAGCTGTTGTGTTTGTTTTCTTTCACTGTTAACTTTCAAGTATAAATGTGCAAGCTGGGGAAAGTGCTCCTAATGCCCCATATGTTTCCCCTGAGGAGCAGCGCTTCCAAGGCTTTAGACTTTTAAGATGTTACTGCCTCTTTGGTTTGTATTCCCTCTTGCTGCAGAGCCAGGAGCCCAGCTAGAGGAGCAGCCAAACATCCCCTGCCCCAACATGGGCAAGTAGAATAGAGTGGAGGGCTTCAGTCCCACAGCCTCACCCTGTGCCCATGAGCTGGAATGCCTCCTTCCAGTGGCTGTAATGAAGTGCTTTGAACCTAAAAATGAAAAAAAGAAAGGCAAGGGATGTTCCATTCCCTCCCCTGACACATCCACATGCACGCACATACTCCTGCAGACTCCTCTTTCGCCTGGTATATCAAATGGCCGTGTCTTTTTGAAGTTACCATGGCAGTGAGAGCAGAGCACAGCACAACTCACAGAGGAGAGAGTGAGGCAAAAAATCCAGCACAGGGATGGGGAGAACAGGAAGGGGCTGAGAAGATCCTCTGATGTCTGCAAGATGCGGTGCGGGATAGGCTTTCCCACCGGAGAAATTAAAATAAGCAAATAAATACCCAACCATGAAAGGGCAGGAAAAAGTAAAGAGAAGAGAGATCTAAGAGCAGAGATGGGAAAAGGACTAAGGGAGAAGCAAAGCTGAGACAGGAATTCAACTAATTAGAGAACAAGCGGTGTAAAGGAAGAGAAACAGAAGAAGGTGAAAGAGGACTTGGCATCAAAACCTAGAACAAGAATAATTCCAGGAAGCAGTAGGTTTGGAAGACAAAACATGCCACAATGCCAGTGAGAGATTGCTTCTGAGCAGTCAGCTCAGCCATTGCCATCAGCCTCAGAGGAGGGTCCTCAGCTGCCCTGCACCCAAGGAAGCAAGCCCTGGCCCATTGGACACCCCATTGGACAAAGCTTGCTTGCCATGAGCAGCTCAGCACAAGACCTGAGCTCAGCAGGAAAATCCCAGCCCCTCTTCTCAACCCAGCATAGTGGGTACTCTGTGCAAACCCAGGCTGCCCCCACACATCAGGCATGTCCCCATTGTGCACTGGTGTGCCATGGCAGGAAGGGAGCCTGTGGATACTTCAGAAACCTCACACAGAACAGCACAGCAGGGGAAGGGAGGATGTGACAACCTTATCTGAGGCCAGATACTGTTCCTGGGTGCACACAGTTATGCTGCACTTCTCCATCTCCTCTTCATATCGTGGCCAACCTGGTTCACAGACCTGTCCCTGCTACATGAGCCCTGTTCCCCTTGAATCTTCATAATGTGCACCTGGGTGCCCACCTGGAGCCCAAGACCAGCTGGGAAAGCACCACTGAACAGTCTTCTGACCAAGATTAGATATCTCCTACTGTGGGTCTAGTCTACCCCAGCAACAAGGACTTGACATTCCCCTCTTGGGCCGTTCCACAGATTTCACTGCCAGCAAGTCATTCAGAGCAACCCATTTTTCTCAGCATGAGCCTGTACTCCCAGTAGAGCCACACTAAATAATTCCTTTTTTGCCCTGGAAGTTTAAAATCTTCATATGTCATTTTGGCATTGTACCTTATTTAAAATGGTTGACATTTCTTCAATTCCAGGCTTACCTGGAGGGTGCTACGCAGAAGACCAAGAGACTGGGAAACTTTGCAAAGCAAAAATCTCACAGAACAGGAACGTGGGATGAAAACAGCATCCCACGCATATTTAAATACCAGCATCCAGAGTGAGCAGGATTATGATTGCTTGGCCTGAAACAAATGGTTCCACTTTTGCTGCTGCTAATACCATTAAATAACCACGACAGCGAATGTCACTGATTAGAAAATAGCACAGAACATTTGCGAGCACTAATCAACTTTAGAGAAATGTTAACTTTCAGACCTAAAAAACCCTTGACAGTGTCCCTGTGAAGTTATTTCGGGTGAGGCTCTGCATACCGGAGCTGTCCCTTCGCATTAGGCTTGATCCCTGCTCACGGTGCAGGCACACAGCAGAGTGCACCCTTAATGCTTCTCAATTACATGACAAGCAAAGCAACTTATTGGTGCTCTTTATGCTAATGTCCTGATATTTTTCATATTTATGGTATCTAATTACATTTGCTCCTGATAGTGATGTAATGTTTAGGTGCTGAAGATTGAGAAGACTGCTCTAATGTTAATATATTTACATTATTAAAAAGTAATACATCACATCGGCAGTCTGCTGTGTAGGGCTGGATTTCCAGATGAGCTCTCAAGGCAAATCCATTATCTTCTCCCTCCTCCTGTCCCCTGTACAGATTCTGATAACTAGGATTGACTGGCAGTGTTTAAAGTGACTGCAGCTGGTATCATGGTGCCAAAAGGGAAAAGGTATCTTACACATGCATGAAATTAAATAGGCCCAGGGGTCTCAAAGGACCACACGGCATTACTAGGCAGAGAAATTTGAGACATCAGCTCAGAAGATCAGCATTACAAAAAATGGTGTTAGAATAAAAAGCCCTTCAAGAGGGCTAATGAAAGATGGACTCCCATGTGCAGGGTCATCAGAGGCACGTTCTGGGAAACTTGACTAGCTAGAAGAAAGGTCTCTGCAAGCCCCTCAAGTTTCAGATTGCCTTTTGCCCTCTGGTCAGGGAATGGAATATGTCCTGATGATTGCCTGGGCATATTGCAGAGCCCACTGCCCTCTTCAGATGAGGAGAAATGGTATATTTATAGGAGAGGATGAGTTGGCATATTCCCTAAGGATCACCTTCTGGGAGGGGCACATCCTCCTCAGGACTGCATCCTCCTCCAGCACTTCCTTACTGATTACATCTTCAGAAGTTCTCCAAAGACGTCAAGACCCAGGCTAGTGCTTCATACATTTTTCAGACACACCTCAAAGTAGCTAACTCCAAGCTAAAATGTGTTATTCAGTATTACATGTCTCCTCGACTCAGGAAAGATGTCAACTACAAGTGAAGACTGGTGGGACGGGAGGCAGAAGCTGTGGTTAGCCTTCCACCAGGGGATATTCACAAACCGAGCAGGTGCTCAGTGTCTTCATCTTCTGCTGTGATCTGTGAGAACTGAGAGTGATCCACACCTCCTGTATGCAACATCTTAAATACTGGCTCCACATCAAAAACCCTAAAGAGCCCTTCTCTCATAGCAAAAATGAGTCACAGACTGAAGAGGATGCAAAGATACCCAGCACCAGCAGTGCTGGAGGATGCACAGAGAGAACAGCCTCTTCAGGATTCGTTTACAAAATCCTAATAAATGACAAATAGGTGCTTTAATGAGCAGCAACTGCAGTGGTGATGCAGGCACTCTGATTTCAAGGCTGGAGTGATTGACACTGCAGAAGGAAAAAGACAAGTCTGGGACTTGTCACAAGCACTGCTAGCAAACATTAGATAACAGGATTTTTAAAAAGGGGTAAATGGTTGCAGAGTCCTTACCAAGTACAGCAAGGTCTACTTGATCACCCATGACCTACAGTCTATCACCTATACATGCTGTCACACAAGAAACCTTCTGCCTGGGGCACACCCAGCAGCAGTGCCCACTGGTGGGGACAGGCACTTTCACCAATGTTTAGACCCTGGATGAAGTAATTGGATGATGGGGAGATGAGCTGGTGGACCTCCAGTACCTGCTTCTGTGTAGGCGTTTCCATTCAGTGCAATGTACTCACATCTTTCAGAAGGAGAATGTATGAAATTAGGTCTTCCTGGCCATTTCTACCCCTTTGGATGCAATTTCTGTCTCCTCTGAGTGATGCGTGCTTACACCGAGGAATTGGAAATGACTCCTGAGTCAGTAATAGTGGCAGGCAGGAGGGGGGTTGCTTGCAAGTCAGAACTCATCTACATTAACAGAGAAGAGAGGAGGATTCCCAACCTTTTTCTTTTAATGAGCACAGAGCTATAAGGACAATTACGCTGAATGAAATAAAATTAATTAACTAACACATTTGGGGGACTAAAAATGCTTATTATCTAATATGTACGAATTTGACCTAGCTTAAAATTAATGACAGAGCCAGAACGTAGATGGCATTCAGGTTATATAAAACCAAAATAAACACAGTGCAAAGAGAGATGTTAAAGGGATCAGCAACATCAGAACTACAGGAGCTAGGAGTGGATGAAAGCAAGTGCTGTACATAATTTTCATAGAAATTTGCTTCAGTGGAGCTTGTACTTTACATGTGTTTTAACAACTGAACTTACTGGCAGGAGCAAGCTAGGCAAAGTGAATATTAGGGAATACTTCTATGAATATTTTCTCGAGGTGAAACTCTCTTCTGGACAAAGACTAGCACAATGCAGCACTTCACTTTCCGGGATGCCAAGAGCACTTACGCAATTGATTGAGTTTGTGGTTGCCTGCATCCTGGCGTTTCAGCCAGGGTACCTGCTCTAAATGCTTGATCAGGAATTTTTAGTCTTGGAGGATTCTTTCAAGGAGAAGCATCCATCCAACCTGAGAACAGAAGTATGCCATGTGGCCTCCTGATCCAATTAAACTGACCAACGCACTTAAAATCCAGCATCCAGAAATGTGCAATTAATTAATCACTTGCGTGCAGTTGACAGGCCACAGCTTATTCATTCAACTTATCTAGCAAGAAATAACTGAATTATGAAGAAATTCAAGAACATCATAAATTGTTGTGGATTACAGCAAGGCAAAGTTTATTAAATAACTCACTCCAAATTACTTGGGCCATCTTCTGTGTGACAGAATAATTTTGGTGTGTAAGAGCTTCTCAGATGATGTTAAAGGGCAATTCTATCTGGATAGCAGCTGTGAAATCACCTTTGGCATCTCAGGAATGCAGCTCAGCAAGCTCCTTTTATTACAAACATGTACAAATGTGTGGTTTTACCCCTCAGTCCAAAAAAATGAGCTTAATGGAAGTAAGGCACCATGGCTCTGCCTGTGCTTTCCAATAATACGAAGAAAAGCCCCTTTGCAAAGTACAGCTACCAACCATCTGCACTGGAAACCCTTAGGCCTACACTTGGAGAAAAACACCCAAGGATGCACAAATAATAGAAATAAATCTTCAGATCATTCTGTTTAGGACAGAATGATTTGTGCCTAATTATAGTACCCATCTCCTGAGCCAAGGCAAGGCTCTTCCGTGCAGAGATGCACGCGGGGGGCATTCCAGCGCTTCCCCCGCTCCTACAGACACGGGGGAGGGAGGAGAATTGAATGCCCATGGTTCAACAGGATTTGGACCAAGGAAGTCTGAAACTTGTCATGCCTCATGAATCCAGCAATCTCCTACTTATACAAATCAAAGTAAACTCCTTGTGAAAGGAGTAAAATAAAACCTTCCCTGCTTATACACGCGTGTCTGCAAGAATTTGGACCTACCTGGGCATACAACAGAAAGTAATGATCCTGCTTTGAAGTAGAGCAGAGCTGCTTCTGTTCAGTGATTTAACTGAAAAGTAAAGTCTCCACTCAGTAACATCACTTTCTGGAGTTAACAGTGTATTTTTGCAGTGTCTGCATCTACCAGTGGTAATGCTTGGTAGATACTCCTAAAGGCCTGGTATGCAGATCAAGGTCACTGATGAATCTCAAGTACTAAGGTGGGGGTGCAAAAAGCAAAAGACTGTACTTGTGGAGTAGAACTGACCAACAAGGGATTCCATTCTATCAACTTTGTAATCAGTATAAAGTTGAGGGAATCACCAAGGTCAAGCTCTCTTCCTCAAATCCTCCAAGGAGGATTCAGTTCATCCTGCCTTTGATCCCAAACTGTGTGTTCATAAACCCAGTTTCAGATTCCAGCTCTGGAATCTAGTTTCTGTTCGCCACCAAGACCAGTCTGGTCTGGGAAGGAAGAGCATCCATCGCTTGCATAGTGGCTGGCCCAGCTCTAACCCTTGGCAGCAATGCAGGAAGGACGAAATGAAGAGCTGCCTTCCCATCCCTCTGCAGGCACAGCTGCAAAGAACACCCTCAGGAGCAGATTTCCTGAAGGTGGTGATACACCAAGGATGGGGAAAGGACTGTTAGTGATTTTTGCTCCCTATGTGCAGGTTCCTGGCTGCTAAGGGGATGGGATCTTTGCAAAACCCCAAATGGACCAGGGGTGCAGGGTCAGTGCCATAGGGGTGATGCCAGTGAGAAAGCCTTTTCCTGTGGTTGCTATGGGTTGAGGCAGCTCTAGGGACACAACAGTTGCCCCCAAATCACTTGTGAGAGGGACTCAGAATTAAAAAAAGAATGAAGATGTGTGATTCCTTAGTCAGAAAGCCATGGAGAAGAGTTTTCTGAACTAAGCCACAGGTTTGTGTATGTAACCCTATTTTTCTACAGTGGAATTGCCTGTATATAACTCCCATGTGATTTCTTCAATACTTTCATAATCCCTTTTTTTTTTTCCTGGGGAGATTTCCTTCACTCCATCTGCTCCCAGATCCACATCAGGATATAGGCTTGATTTATTCCTAAGGGAAAAAAAGACTGCTACCACTCCTCCCAGCTGCTGCAAAGCAACCCCTTAGCCCTGCAGAGGAAGGACCCTTTCCTGGTTGTGTTATTAGCATTCCCTACTACTTGTAATTTTCCTTTTTCCCCTTCATTCTCATTCTCTCTCTCTCTCTCTCTCTCTCTTTTTTTTTTTAAAAAAAAAAAACTTCTGCAGTGAATTCTGCTTCAACACCCACATGTCTGCTATTGAAGCCAATCAGCAGGATTGACTCAGGTAAGTTCTTTTATTAGGTACTGATTTCTTTGTGTCTGATGTCTTTATCCAGACTTCTTTGAAAATCCCATTTTGGCTGAACATATTGAAGCAAATGCCTCACTCTCTTTCATTAGCAATTTTAGGGCAGCACTGGCAGGTATTTCACTCCTCTCTCTTGAACTCAGGGAAAAAAAAAAAAAAGAAGCAGTGGTAGTTCTATCTCTTTTCACTGTCTGCTAAGGATGTCCTACCAACATTCCCCCACCTCCAAAATCGGACAGAAAAATGTAGGTCTTCAGTACTCTGATGGGATGAGATTTGGAAGCAACAACCATTCACAACACTGGCTTTTTCATTTCCTCAGACTAGAATTAGTTCTGCCACCAACATTTTGCCCAGGGCCCCCAACCCCAGGAGTGCTCACAGTGTGTGTCTCTCTCTCACAAATTATTATGCTCCAATGAGGATGTTCCTAGCAAAGCTCTAACGTGTCTGGCATGGATTCATGTTATATCTAGGTTTTGACATTGGGCCTGCTCCTATAGAAGTCAATGTCAAAATTCCCTGCGAGTGTTAGAGCACGAGGATCAGGCCTGCTCCTCTGATTTATGCAAGTTATTTTTATGTGATAGTGAATTGGATGCAGTATTATAAAGCCTGGAATTAATCTGCATTCTAATACTTTATGAAAACCAGTAAAAAAAAAAGAAAAATCCCAAATTAACATCCTCCTTAACCTTTATTTTTATCAAGTGTACTAAATCAACTGAAGAATAATTGCTCTGAGGACTATGCCAAATGAGTGCACATTTAGTTTACATATTCCCTAATGTAATATGAATTGATGAACTTTCTGAGATACACATGATAGAAATGATCATGATGTGCCATTCTTAATTTCTTTCAATTGTCTCTGCAGAAAGACTCTTAAGATTAAAAGTGTGTTAGGGCCCCACAGAAGGGAAGGAGAGGCACTTGTAAGTATTTGCCCTTTTGGCAAGAAGAGAAATCTGTATAAAGAAAAAGGTCAAAATCCTGCTGTATAGGGACTGGCCAGGACCCACATTATCGCACGGCTCATGGAACAGCTGTTCCATGGGTCCATGGATCAGGGTCCAGTTGCCCTCAGCTCCAGAAAGAAGCAATCTGAGTCAGCCCCATCACACTGTGCTAGTTCTACTTTCACCTCAGTTCCTGTACCTCAGTCCTAACCCATGACTTACATCTATCTCAGCTCAGAAGAGGAAGAGTGGTTTCTTCTCCTTCATGGACAAAGATCCCAGGAGTTAGCTCAGCTCGAGGCCAAGAGCCTTCACATCCCAACTAGAAGTGGAGTCACAGCCTTGCTTTGAAGGACAAAAGCCAGTAAGCCAGTGATGTTCCACTGTGACTTTCAGTGAAGGTGGCAATGCCTGTATGCGCTAATCAGACATCTGCAACACCAAGCACCTCCACGAGTTTGAAGACCTCACAAGGACTTCTTCTGCTTCTCCTGCTGGCCACTGCAAGAGACCCTGTGCCACTGCTTTACTAGAGCAAGAGTTCTATACCCTGTGAATGTCCCAACCTTGTATAACCTTGGGCACATCTTCCCTGGTCCTCAGTTTGCCATCTGTTAACTGGGGCATAATAATGTGCTACAGGTTTTAACGCCAAATAGGCTAAGCAATCATCTGAATTGGAGTGCTGTACAGTAGAAGCCACTGGACTTCCCTTAAATCTCTTTAGAATCAAAGCAAACCCCTTAAAAATGTATTCCACTTTGAGTTGCTTGTAGCCAGACTGTGAGGATCCAAAGGAAATACAGTAAATGGTGCCAATGTTAATTACTATCACAGATAGACATGTCTGCATTTGGCTCCCTGCATAGACTCCCACACTTGGCTGAGCAGGGAAGTCCAACACAGAGGTTTGCTCCTCAGATAGATGCAGACCACAACCAAATCACACTTTTCTGTTACAGCACTGAATTATAATAGTAACACACTATAATAGTAATATTTACCAAATGTTCCGGTCTCTGCCTTCAGCCATAATGTTTCCCCCCCACCCAGATCATGCCAAACTCCACTCAGTGGATTGTGTACCAAGCAGGGATGCCAGCACGGAGCTTGTCCTTCCCATTTCCTCTCCTCTGTGCACATCCCAATGGCTCCCCAGCAAAAAGGGGACTGCCTCTCCATTAACCTTGATAGGTGCTCCTGCAGTGCAAATAATAATGCTCGTGGTGATCACAGAGCTTGCTGCCTAGGGAGAAACTTTTCTTCTCTGACACCTGTGAGCAATCTGGAGCCATTAGCCATATCACTCCAATACTAATGATGCTCCCTTCAGTCATTATCTTTTTTTTTTTTTTTTTTGATAAAACCCTACAGTAAAGCTGAATCTAACAGGTCATTAAAAGCCCAAAGAAGCTCTGACTGACTTGATCCCAATTGTTCCTTATGTCTGACAAGATTTTCCCCTATTGAGCATTTGACTTGCATTTTATGTTGCCTCATTAAATTGTGCTAGACTTTAATCAAGGTCAAAGAGGAGCAAATTTGTGTCTCCAGAATCCAAACAGCTTGTGCCAGGGTGCTGATCTGCTGCTTGCATTGTTAAACAAGCTCTCCCCGTGGATGGAGCCTTGTGGATTTCCCTAATGTGGGGCACAACCTGCATCCCAGCAGGTCTGTGGAAAACCAAAGCCCCATGGTTGTTTGTACTTCATTAAAGTCTCATTCAAATCCTTCCCTAACACCTCTGAAGTGAAACACCCGGACGAGGAGATCAGTGAAGAAAGAATGTTATGTCACAGCATGAATAAAACATATTCTAATTTTATCAATACCTAGAGTCCTGGTCTTTAAAATCCTGAGGTATTTTTTTCCTTTATAAGGTATATGATGAACAGCCGATTACATTTTTGATGTCTTTTAATGATCATAATTAAGTATGATCCATCATTGTAATTTCACCACTAAATCAAGGTAGATCACCATAACAGTCATGATAAATCATGCTCTTTGCACAACTATTCCTGAGGATGAACCAGAAAATGAAGTTAGAGGACTTCAGAACCTCTCTGCTCCGTCAGCAGGATACTTAGCAGCAAGTGCATCCTGATGGCATGAACACGACGCAATGAGTGGAACCACTCGTCTGCCCTAAGATCCACAGGTCTGGACTGCTCCTGTCAACAGCTGTGGCTCTGGCTCTGCTTCCCTATGTCTGAGCAAGTTAATTCTTAGTCATCTCTTCATTTTTCTTCCTGAAACCTCAGGTTCAGTCTTTCTTTTTGAAAGGAAGATGGTGTCTAGAGGAAATGCCTCCTTATGCTGTTCCCTCTGCAAGCCCTCACCTTAAATAGAACACTGTTTTTAAGGAATATGAAAAGAAAATTGTTCAGTCACCCCAGGCAGGACTAAAGCCAAAGTTCTTGCCCTCCAAGGTCAAGTAAGACTCCTTGGCACTATCTGCATTTATCAACATTCTAAAGTAGTCTGTGAGGAAGCTTACAATGAGGCAATGTATCCTTTGGGGGGCTATTAAGACCCCCGGGTTACTTCTGATCTCTTCTTATATGTTGCTTAAAGGAATGAAATCATGATGGTACTCTCAAGATGGGTTTGCTTTGGCTCGATTCAAGTCTGAGGGTCTGCATGGTCTCTTTCTGGCTCTCCTCTGCAATTTCAGTTCTGTTAGACACTGTTCTACAGCATTACACACCACAGATGGCTGACTAACCAAGAAATGTGAAGAGAGCTCTTGGGAATATAAAAAGAAAGAAAACTTCCATAAATTTCTCAGCCCAAAAGTTGAGCAAATAAGTGCTAAAGTATCCTGTTGACTGCTCTAGGACTCTCTGGAGGAAAAACAGTCATGCTACTGTGTAATATTGACTATTCCACGTAGTTTTGTATGATGGAGCATGCTCCAATGTCACCAACCAAAGCACTCAGCAGCTCATTAGAAGATGTGCAGTGATTATCACCAGACAAATAGGGAAATTGAGTTTCACTGGTGTCCAATGCTGTTGTACAGGATGCCAGTGGCAGACTTTTCTCTCAATCCACTAGGCATGGTTTCTGTCTAAACACTATGGTGAAAACAGAATGAGATCCCTCAAGAAGACAGTGAAGATGCTAAATTTCCCTCATCATGGTCCAGATGAGAAGTACAGTAAAGGCTATACATCACAGCTTGATTCCCCAATCTCCTGCAAGCTAGCAGAGGGCTCCCATCACTCTTGGTCTTCCTTCTCACATTCATTTTAATCAAGTCTCTGTCATTTTCAGGTTTGGGTACAGCATGCTCAGCTTGACCTGCCTTTGGCTCTGTGTCAGGGGTGTCATATTATCCATCCATGTTACAGTGGTAATGCTTGATAGCCTGGAAGGTCATTTCATTTCTAATAATTCCCCCCAAAGGGGATATGAAGGTAGAATGATTATGGAGTCATGTACCTTCTTGCAGAATACCTTTGTTGCTAGATTATTTAAATGATAAATGGAAATTGGCTAAGGGGAAATCACTTAGAAATGAATTGTGGTCATAAGCCATAGGAAACACATTAGGTTTCCAGAAAGACAAAATAAAAATCATCAAAGGTTACTGTTTTCCATAGATGCAGCCAAAACCCCATCTGTTTAAAGTATTTTAGCTTTAACATCACATAATTGTTATTAGGGAGGGAAATACCATGAGGCAGGGTGCTGGTTCTGCAGAGGTCCATTGCTGCATGAATGGCCCAATAAACTGAAACAACTTGTCAAAACCTGGACCTGGGACTCTGATGATGTTGAAAGAAGCTGTGTGTACAACTAGGCTCTGTAAGCCAGAGGCACTCACATGCTAATCTTAGACTCTGCCAGGCTAAGAGGAGGCAGAGATGCTCCTATATAACTTAAAAAAAAACCCAACATCTGAGCTCTTTCCCACACAGAATTACAATACTCTAATTCTTAAAAAAAAAAAAAAAAAAAAAAAAAAGGTATTCTAGTTTTTCTTTACACTGGCATCTAAAGTTTTACTTCTGCTACTTCTTTTGTTCCTCTTCTTTGAATCACACATAAACACATAAATACCTCTTATAATCATCTCTCTGTGTAGTCAGCTGGGAGATGTGATCAGGGGAGTGCCAGTGAGGATGGTGGAGTTCATCCCCTAACTCTGCCGCTTCGCAGCCAAGTAGCCTTGGGCTACCCAGCCCAGCATCACAAAGCAGCCTCAGATCTCTTGATTGTGAAGCGAGGGTTGTAACAATACTGTTGTGGCTCTGTGAAGCTTAATTAACGTTAGGGAAAATCTCCACATGGTATATGCACTGTCAAAATGCCAATGCCTTTGCCATGTTGCTTACAAGATAAGGAAATGACAGCAGGTAGGTTGTGGTCGTGCTGAGCCAGCCCGCGCTGCACTGAGCAGTCCTCACTGGTACTCAGTACATGCTTGTCTGTCTACTCATGCCCATCTATTGTCTCTTGACTAATGTTTAAATCATAAGCTCTTTAATGCAGAGGCATTTCTTGCTCGGGATCAGTGCAGTGTGGGATCCTGGTTCATGCCTAAAACTCAGAGGCACCGCAGAAACACAAACATTATTGATGCAAATGGTTTCTCTGCTTTGTGGCATAGGTTTAGTTTGCAGGCTTGTGCTGAAATCCACCTGCTTTCCCCTCCCCTCTGTGTTTCTTCTTTATTGACAGCTTAATCACCTTTATATCTGCTGCTTATCTTGAAGGATTTTCTATGAATTGCATTCAGATACTTCCACTGTCACAGTATCATCTACACTCTGCTAATTAGCCGGCTGGTGGACACTGTTACAAGCCACAATAAATATTTCCTGTACCAGAGAATAATCATGATGCTGCCACTTGACCTGAGGATTTTCACATCTTTTAATGTCATGGTGGGTTTTTTTTCCCCCCTTTCTTTCTCAATCTTATGACTCTGTTAGCCATCTCGCTGCAAATGCAAACAGATGTTTCACATCTTATGACTCAATGACCCATTCCACAAACCTAAAACAATAAAACTTCAGGCACTGATGTTTCTATCAAATGAAAAGTCCAGCTATGCCTTTCAGCCTAGTACAAAAGATGAAAGGGGAAAAAAAAAAAAAAAAGGGAAAAAGAAGGCTAGCCTAGGGGAGCTTAGTCTCCAAAAACCACTCAGTCCTTGGAGACTACCAACAATATTAGTAATTACTGCTCAAAGCAAAGCTGAGTTGGCATGGAGACCACCAAGAGCTGGGTCTGTAGGAGACCAACTCCTATTCAAGACATATATTAAGTGCTGTATTAAGCACCTACTGAACCCCAGAATAAATATAATCACAGAATTATTTCTAAATGGACTTCTTATTTTTTCATAAGTCAAGAAAAGGGGTCATGAATAGAAAGGGCAAAAATTGGTGTGGAGAAACATTTACCTCAGCCTCTCTGGGTGCCATTAATCACCCTTTCTGCAAAGCCTTCTACAAAAGCCATTAAAATTTAAGATAGGAGAAATCACTACTATTCCTACATCTACAGCTATTGCTGCTGATACTAGTCTTAATTAAGGTCTGAGAGCAGTTAAACATTTGAATATGATAAGTCTTAGAGGTGAGGTGACTTGCCAAATGGAGAAAGAAAACATTGTCAAACAGAATCAGGGAGGGGAGCCCAGGCAGAGAAATGAGAGGAGCAGGGAGTTGTGGGATGCACTGCCAAGTGCCTGCACTGCTACCAAAAGCTCCTCCTGGGAAGTGAAGCCAAAGATATACCCTGTCTCATGCCACAAATACAAGCACACATGCTGGTTCTTAAAAGTCCTTTCTGCTGAGATACCTTGAGACATGTCTCAGTGGAAAGGGTGTTTGTGAGGAAACACAGAAAGCAAGGAGATGTTGAATAAAACCACAGGGATTCTTCCCTGGAGAAGAGCCCCAGGCCAAGAGTTAATATGAAATGAAAAGTAAGAACCACAGCCATAAACTCCACACTTGCAGGTCTAGGAACCCAAGTCTGGAAAACCTGTGGGTAATGAAAGGGGTTTGGCACCATCACCAAGCACAAAAAAATGGATATAACTTGTGCTCAGAAGCAGCTCTGAGCATTACCAGTGAAGTTAGTGTCACATTGTATAATCCACATTTGCTTTATGATGACACAGTGTCTTCCCTGCTGGATATTTTACCTTTCAAGCAGCAAGACAATAAACTACAGTTCCTGACAAGAAATGTTTTCATTGCCATTGTTTTAGAAGCACATGCTTTCTCACTCACTATCGGCCCCACCTAAATCAACAGAGGTGACTTTCACAATAAGTCAGATAACAGCTCAAAAATGATACCTGCCAGCTCAATCCCTCCCTTAATGCTGCCCCTGAGGCTGGCTGAGATGCCTTTTCCCAGAGCAGCCCAGAGGATGGGTGTGAGGAAGATGGTGATGCACTGTCAGAGCAGGACCACAGCATGATTGCCATAGCTGGCCCAGCGTGAGTGGTGGCCACACACCTCTGCTGAGTACCTCTCATGCTGTGATGAATGACACTCCATCAAGTAAAGCAGTATGGGAAGCATGCAGAGAAATATATGAGAAATTAACCATTTCCAAGCCCTAAATTGTGCAGAAGAGCTTTAGATAGCCCTGAAGTCTTTGCAAAGTCTATGGCACACACAGCCACAGGTGAGTGGACTTTTGCCTTGGCGGCAAGTGTGGACTGCTGGCAAACAGAAGAGGCAAATGCTCAATTAGAAAAAAAAAAAAAAACAGTGCTGTGGATTTGATGCTCACGGTTCAGGGTTTAGGATTCTCTCCCTTTCCTCTACCATATCCTGGGATAAGTAGGATGAGTTAGAGATAAATGACCAATGGAATCATCCTCTTCCAGCATCTAAGCAGATGTTTTCCCAGCTGGGGATGAGCACAGGTGGTCTCAGCAGCTGTGAGTCTGCACTGCACACCTGCACCCTGCATCCATAGATAAACAGCAACCCTGCAATATTCCCTTTCTCAGCTATTTGTGAGATATCTGGGAGGATGAAAGAAGGGTAAATGGAGGAGCCGTGCACTGCAGTTCTTCATCTCAGTCTGCTGCAGCTGGTGAAGCACCACACTGAAGCAAGGCATTAGTGAGGATGCCTAGGAGAAGCAGGTGGGTGGTGATTAGAGTTATTTCTTCTCTTGCCCCAGGTAAATCCTTCCTGTGCTAGGAGAATGTCTCTTACACACAGCAGATAACTTGTTCTTTCCACTGTGCACTGCCCTTGTTTTTCCCCCTGTACTGTGCATCCAGCTTCTTCCCTCAAAGCAATGAGTTTGTTCAGATGCCTCGATTCCACAGTGTCCCAGGGACCATGCCTGAGCAGAGTCAGTGCTCTCATATTTTACCAGTTCCTGCTTCCCTGGGAGTCCAGTGAGACCTGTCAGGGCAGCAGCCAGAGTTAGGATGTTTTCTACACCGTCACTGCATGGCAGAGTTCTGTGGTGTGTCCTTTCCCACCAGACCCCGTATCAACTAACCCTGTGTTACAAATTGTCCTCAGGAGCAACTGGAAATTCCATTGCTCACACTAACTGGTGAGACCAACTCCAAATAAAGTCAGTGATAATGCTGAGAAGGATGCATCTCTTCACACACTCAAACCTCAGTTCCTACCTGCTGTAGTGCACACAAAACACTTCACAGGGAGAACTTCAAATGTCTATACGAGACACACTCCAAAATGTGAGAACTCCTGTGTTTGGATGCAGGGGATAAGTGCATGCTGTCTAGCAACTCCACAGTCCTCACTTCAAGAAGGACTTTGCAGTGTTGGAGCATGCCCAGAAGAGGGTAACAAAGCTGGTGAAGGGCCTGGAGAGCACATATTAAGAGCAGATGAGGGAAATGGAGTTGTTCGTGCTGGAGAAGATCTGCTTACTCTCTACAACTACTTGAAAGGAGGTTGGAGTGAGGTGGGGGTTGGTCTCTTCTCTCTAGTGTCAAAGTGATAGGATGAGAGGAAATGGTCTCAAGTTGCACCAAGAGAGGTCTAGGTTGGATATTAGGAAAACTTCTGTACTGAAAGAATGGTCAGGTATTGGAACAGGCTGCCCAAGGAGGTGGTGGAGTCACCATCTCTGGGTGTATTCAAAAGTTTGGCACTTTGGGGCATGGTTAAATGCCCATGACAATGTTGTGTCGATGATTGACCTCAACAGTCTTAGATATCTTTCAAAATAAAACAATTCTATGATTCTATAATCATCTTACCCTTACAGGAAGGACATCCCTTGCTCTTATATGATTATTATCCTCTCATATTGTCACTGTTCTGCTGGTCATTAAGGCACCATACTCAGACACTATCTTCCACTTGGAGCCTTTGCAACCTCTCGTCCCAGACTACGTCTGAATTATTTTTAAATTCTGCATTCTGTCTCTGTGCATTTCATATTCATATTTCAGATTCAGCCACACAGCCTGAGCTGTTGTCTGCACTCCTATTACCTCAGACCTCTGTTAACATAACATCTTCCCTGATTTGAGGAACACTGTTGCCAAAATCCACATCTTCCCTGACCACACCACCACTCTGTACAGCCTTCTCATAGTGCTGATCCCTATTGCACCAAAAGAACCTGTACATTTCCATGTGGTCTCCACAGGACTGACCATGACTCAGAGCCCAAGCTGACACTCCCTTGTTTAACCCCATGAAGCAAGCCTCTGATCTCTCTGTTGCTGTACCTAGAACCTGAGGCTGTTGCTATACTGGTAACAAGGAAAGTGCTCCTTGCTTCCCCCTTCTGGGTGGAGCTCCCCCATGCAGTGCAGAGATAGCATCTCTCCCATATCTCACAGAATTGTCAGGGCTGGAAGGGACCTCAAGGGCCATCTAGTTCCAACCCCCCTGCCATGGACAGGGACACCTCACACTAGATCAGATTGCTCAGAGCCACATCCAGCCTGGCCTTAAATATGGAGCTTCCACCACCTCACCGGGAAACCTGCTCCAGTGTCTCGCCACCCTCATGGCAAAGAACCTCTTTCTAACGTTTAATCTAAATCTATTCTCCTCTAGCTTGGATCTGTTCCCCCTAGTCCTGTCACTATCTGACACCCTAAAAAGTCCCTCACCAACTTCAGTGCAGCCCCATATTCAGATGTGTCTTCTGCTGGCTTCTCTTCCTGTCCAACCCGTGTCTGTTTCTTGTCAAGTGCTCATTCCCCATTTCAATCCTACTCCCTTCACTGTTTTCCTGTGTCCCAGATTTTTCCTCCCCCTCTGGAGTTTTTGTCCAACTGTCTTTCCACCATTCAGTACCCTTGCTCCCAGAACTCATGACCCACCAAAATCCCCATTTGTTTGTACCATCTCCTGGTCTCCAGTTCTCCTCTGCCTACCTGCTACATTCCTATTTCCCTGATCTCTCCTCCCTCCTTCAGTCTCTCAATTGATAGTCCGTATCATTTGCTGTCTGCTCATCTCTTGCAATACAGGCACATCTCTCACAGATGGAAATAAAAATATATGAAAAGAAGAATGGGAGACAAGACAAAGCCCATTGCCTTGTCTCATCCAGTGCTCCTCCACTGGCACCAGCTGTTCCAGACAAGAGTATTAAAATCCCATGAGCAGCCTTAGGATTCAAACTCCCCCACCAGGAACATTCAACTGTAATCCCTAATAGCTACAGATCATTCTGTGTCTTAAGGCAGGAAGTTTTATGTGTCTGTATTAAAACATTATCATTCGAGACATGGATATCTCATTACCATACCCAGATGTAAAGCAGGACTTGCTGCTTTTCCAGATCATGACTTAATGCAAGGAGAAAGATCGGGGTCTGTATCACTCCCACCCTGCTGTCATGGAGCAGAGGGGACAAACCCCTCCCCATCTCTGAAGCAAAGAGACATAACCACTCATTTGGTGGGCTTGGGGACAAAGTGACATCCTGGTAACTTGCTTCAGGTCATCAGGACAACAGTCAGTCCTTAGGAGTGTCCCAGACAGTGTATCATAGCACAATGTCCCAGACAGCATCTTAACACAGACATCCCTAGTACGTGCAAAAGGACCCAATTTGCCTTGATTTTTGCCAAACCTCTAACCTCACCATCCTTTCTGACTGCACAGAACATGAAAGGGTGACCTTGCCCTACTGTGAGGTAGCTCCTCTCACCCATGTCACAAACCCAGGGCCAGGAACCCTGCTGTCATCTGGGGTTTGGTACAATTCCAGGCTGAGCTTTCAGGATGGAGAAAACTGCAGCCCATGCAGCAACCTCCTGTCTTACAGAGATCAGTAAACAAAAAGCTTTGCATGGCTCTAATTTCCATTTCAACATCTCCAGGCTTACCAGAAGGCTATATTTGTACCAGCAGAGACCTTCATTTGTATACAGAAAGAAAACAAACAAAACAAAAAAACCAAAAAAAATAAAATCAAAATTAAACATAGAAATTCAGTTGCTCAAAAACTCTTTTACTGAGGGTTCAAATGTGATGACACCACCACAGAGAATAGCCCCATGTGGGTGTGTGCCTACCCAGAGCAGTGAGAGGAAAATAAACCACATTAAAATACAATTCCTCTAGCAGTTTCTGAGACACAATCAAAACCTTACAATAGGGACTTTTCAGAAGACAGAATTCTAGCTCAATAATATCTACAGATTGGGTAGTCCCAAATGGCTCATGTGGAATTTTTATTCCAATCTAAAGGTGGAAATAATCATTATGGATACATGTGTGCACGTATAGTCTTCACCACTGGAATAGCTAAGTGCCTCATGCTTAGATTCACATCCTTCTACAGCTCATGTGAAACTGAAAAATTAGGATGTGAGGCAGAGAGTAAGATATAGGCACTGATGACACCCAACTTATAAGCACCCAACCTATCTGGTTTTGATAGCAGGCTGCTCTCCATAGGTCACCTCCCAGGACAGACATTCTGCTGGGTCACTGGTGTGGGAACAGTGATCCAGCTGATGTAGCATACCTCAAAGCACCCAAAGGGCTTTCAAGAAGCTAAGGAGTCGTGATGCAAAGGAAAGGAATATCTCTTGAAATAACAACTGCTCAATAGCAACAGAAGCAACAGATGGAATAAATGGTCAGTCCTCACAGTGGAGGAGATCTGCAGGGATCTTGGGTTGTGCAGCCTGGAGAAGAGGAGGCTCAGGGGAGACTTTATTGCACTCTACAACTACCTGAAAGGAGGTTGCAACCAGATGGGGTTGGTCTCTTCTGCCAGACAACCAGGGACAGAGCAAGAAGACACAGCCTTAAGCTGTGCTAGGGCAGTTTTAGGCTGGACGTTAGGAAGAAGTTCTTCACAGCAAGAGTGATTGGCATTGGAATGGGCTGCCTGAGGAGGTGGTGGAATCACCAGTCCCTGGAGGTATTTAAAAAGAGGCTGGATAAGGCACTTAGTGCCATGGTTTAGTTAATGAGAAGGTGTTAGGTGATAGGTTGGACTCAATGATCTTTTCCAACCAGATTAATTCTGTGATTTGCACTGCTCAGGGCTGCCCAGAATATTTATATTTGGAATGGGGAACATGCTGGTTTGGTCTGCAGCTTTGAGACGTGTTCAACTGGAAACAATACAAAGTACAGATGTGACCATAGGTCTGCCAGAGCTTCCATTCAATAAGCTGTAACCTGGACTGGGATTCCCTGCCCCAGGAAAGAGATACCTAAGAAGGCTGTAAATTCGGGAATGTCATGCAGCAAAAATAAATGGGACAATTATTTACTGTTTCCCCACAATACAAGAGGTAGGAAGCATCACTCTCTGGAGATGATTAGTAGAAGGTTCAAAAGAAATTATAGAAAACAATTTTTCCCATGCTGCCTAGTTAACCTAAAGCACACTGCACCCAAAATGCCTTCTGCATTGACTGAAGCCCAAGGGATGGAAGCTCTTTTTTATATTACATAGAAACACGACAGAGAAGATTCCCCAGGCACACATGGACATAGGCTCAATCAAGCCTTCAGAAGACAGAACTTCCATCAAGTCCCACACCCTTATCAAATTCCATATAGTCACAGCTTCAGCAGTGCAAGAGTCTCCAAGGCAGCAAGAATATCTCTTTGTCCCTCAAGCCCCCATGTGTGATCAGAAGCACTGACTTTCACCCCATCATCCGACAGGCTTTTGCCAGCCTGTTCCAGTGATGTTTGCAGTGAACAGGACATCTACAAGCGGAGAGGAAAGTATTAGTAGGATTATGCTCTGAAAACAAATCCTAAATATCCATCACATCTAGTATCTTCTGGCTTATCCAGCCAGAACTGCTATGATAGTCTTCTGTGGCAGACACTGGGAGACCATGAGAGTATTCTCAGACAATCTCCATGCATTTTCCAATCGGATCTGCTTCTAGTGGCTGGGCTCACCAATGCACATGACTCACTCCCAGAACATTAGGAAGCATGAAGCAGAAAAACATCCATAAAGGATTAGATCGCAATCCCAGTGACAGCACTGACAACTATTAAGGGGGGCAGAAAAAAGGCTTGTATTAAAGACTTTTGCTAGGATGTGTATTTTGCAGCATTTAAAATTCTTTGAAGACTAAATCTATGTTAAAAGACACCCTTGCTCAGAAGAAGGCAACCTTTGGCCGGTATTATATGATACAGCTATGTGACCATCTGGATTTTGCCTTCAATCATTTTCATTGATTCAGAGGCATTTCAAAATGCTTAAGTTCCTACATCGGATTTAAATTTCAGATCAATGCTGTCTTTGCAGAACCTCTCTGTCTTGAAACGTGGCTGAGCAAACCCCACACACAGAGGCAGTGAGGGGCTGTGCCAGGCCAGTGCTGGAGCTGGCACCTCTCTGATTTGGGCAGCTATTGACAGTGTCCTGTTGCGTTAATTCTGCTTACAACCTTTGAGGTCTCAGATGTCATGGATGGCACCACTTCTTGGCATGTTAAATTGTTCTACTGCCAACAGCAAAGACGACTCTGATTAGCATCTTCTTGGCAACTTCTTAACTAGAGCCAAACAATCTTAGGGTAGTTTGGTTGTGTCTGCAGGTGGGTGGCATCTGCTTCCCCTTCATCCCCACGCAGTGTGCTCGGGAAGACCATACCACACATGCTGTCCAGCTGTACCATTGTGTATTACAGGAGTAGGCTTGTCTTGGCCTTCTCCTCATCCTGAGAGCTTTATAGGGCACAGCAGAAATCTGACAGGTGTGCTGCTGGGAACCACCCACTTGTGCTCAAACAGAATCAACCACAGGTTCTTGCTAGATTATCTGCTTCAAATAGCGAAGATGAACTTCTCCATCACACGTCCTGGCATGATTACCCTACTTGGCCTGGCCTCCCGGCCTAGGGGTTTCTTTCCCCTTGCCATGCCATGGCTTCAGATGTTGGTTGAGGCTTGCTCCTACTCCTCTGCTCCTGTCCACTGCTTTGCAAGAAGCCCCTACAGAGAGGATATTAGTTCAATCCCCTGATGTCTCTTTTTCAGTGCTTGTACAGGGAAAGGTACTAATTACTGTGTTACATACTGCAGCCTGAAAGGAATTCACAATGAAGATGACAGAACTGGATTGAACAAGGTGGGTACAAAAGTGAAACTCGACAGTCAGCAGAGCCATGACAACACCAGAGGACATAAATCAACCAAAGATATCTGTCACCATGGGTCCTTTGCCCTATAGTAAGAGAAGCAAAGATGTAGTGATAAGCCAAAGCTTTGCATCAGTAACGAGAAATACAGCTCCTCCTGCCCGTAAGGGGCTGCTGAGGCTGGACCATAAAGGCAAAATTACAAATGGATGGGTCCCAATGAGGATTATATTTTTCTTTCTGTGTTTTCATACAAAAGAGATGCTTTTTTACACATTGGGAAAGGGAAAAAACACTTGTTCTTTCAAGCTGCACACAGTCACTAAAGCTTTGTTCCCTCAAATACCTAACATCAAAAACTCTGAAATCAGAGGAATCATCGTTTCCCCAAGCTTTCAGGGCTCTTCTATGGGGGTAAATCATTGGCTGACATGTAAACCTTAAAGTAATTTTAGGAGATTCTTCCTCTTTTCCTGCAACCTCAAAATATGCATTTGGAGATTAGTATCCAGGGCACCTATCATGACAGTCTTTAACCAGGATCAATAGCAGGAGAAATGCATAATCAATACATTGATGAGAACAACTTGACCTTTCCAGGGGAACTGCAGGGACAATGAAGCATTTAGAGAAAGTTTCAGTAAGTTTTCATAGAATGAATTTGGGATTTGCAGAAAGTTCTCAGCTATATATAGATCGGGATGGGAGAGTAGACATCAAACAACTGCATATGCAAAGGGCCTCTGGCCAGCTTCTGGTCCAACTCCACCACTCAACCATCTCCCAGCTTATTTGCACTGCAGCCCAAGGTGAAAATACAAGATCAAGCAGGGGGAAAAGTAAAATAATAATCTCCTGCTGTGGATGCAGAGAGCTTTCAGGCAGGTCGAGCCTCCTCACCAGCATAGCCGGGTGAACTCTCAGGAACTGAGGCTGCCACCAGCATGGCACCCTCTGCCTCCAGAGGGACAGCCCAGGAACTGCCTTTGCTCCTTCAGCATTAGAAAATGCAGAAGTGAGGGCAAAACTCTGACCCAGCACCTCCGGAGCCACTGCAGCAGCAGAAAGGCAGGGCTGACCCTGATGCTTGGAGCAGGCACTGCCGCTGCAGCGCCCAGGGCGTTGGCAGAATAACTCCCTCAGAGAAGTACAGAGATAATTAATTCCCCACATACCATGTTCTCTACGTGCTGCTGAGCAGATGCCATTGCAAACAAAAATTAGCCCAAGCATTGAGTATGACTGAGTAGTCAGGAGCTGACTTCTCTTTTGCAGATCCCCCAGCCACCCATCATTGTGGCAACACCAGCCCTAATGAGAATTTATGACAAGTCACCAGCCAAGGAAACTCTTCTGGACTGGAGGATGGGTCATGAACTCAGACTTTTGCTTTACTGAGAGGGCAGACATGCATTTTGCTTCTCTGAGGAAAAGATGAGTGGTGCTAGCATATATCAAAGCATGGAAGCTCTCACGTTGCTTTATGCACCCAACACACTTTGTTTCACATCAGCTGTGGCCAAACAGCACAAGGGAGCCAGTCAGAACAGTCCCTCCCCAACAATAATTTTCCATGGGATCATCTTTGAATCCCTGGACTTAGCTTTCCTCTCCTGTTTGCTGCGTAGGGGAATCCATGCAAGGATGAAGCCAGAAATATGGTGGTATTTATGATGGTACTGGAGGACATGCATGGAGCACCTCACATCTACCTGAGCACAGCCGGGGTCTCAGGCAGCAGTCTGAAAGGCATTCCAGGAGATAAACCATAGCAGCAATCAGAGTGAGCAACTGTATCATCTTCCCCTATAGGTGATTTTGCAAGCAATTACATAATTACTGCTTTCGAGATTGGCATAAAAGCACCACAGAGTTTTGCCAACCTGAGCTTGGGACTTAACACTTGGAAGCCTAGGATGCAGACAAGAGGCAGGACAGGCACATGCCTGCAGTGCTCAGAGGGGACTGGATGACAGAGGTTTGATTTTTCACTCTGCTGCAGATTTCCTGGATGGTACCAAATATATCATTTACCCCATTTCCCAAATGGGAACAGCCCATTTCTATTAACTGGCATCAGTATGGTAAGCTGCCCAGTACAACAGGGTGTCTAGCCCCATCAGAATAAAAACCTCAGCATTAACAATTGTTGTCAGTGCAGGACTTGTATGATCAAGTTTTGAATGCTTAGACTTTGAAAATTCCTAACAAATTCTGCAAAGTACAAAGCTCTGTCTTGCACTGGCAGCATATTTGGTTTAAAACCTATTATAGACAGATAAATAGATATTACAATGTTATATATACAGACTCTCTCACACACACACAGAGTTTTTCTTTAAAGCATCTCTGTTACATTTCTTATTTAAGTGCTATTGCTTTTTCTGTGCAACTTCAAACCCAGATCCAGGTATTTTAAAGCAAAGAAATTATGACCAAAGGTATAAATAAGTCTCGGCATACCACTGACTGACAACAAGAGCTTCATTTTCATGCTTTATGACACAGTCTGAATCACTAAATATATTTCTGTTCTTGTAAGACACCATTCCACATAACCTTTATTTGTGAATAAAAGGCAGAAAGATGCACACACACTGCTGGAATCGAGAATAAATTATTTCAGCAGAGTCCATCACTCTGGGAAGCAGTCTGAATACCAAGCCTGAGACATGAATACAGACAAAGACTAACACTAGTGCATCACCAGTGTCTGCACCATTGCTCCCAGGCTCCCACGTTACCTCTGCTGAGCCCAAGCCAAAGAACCATCAGTGTGAATCCTCCCATTGCTGCCCCCAGGTCCTGGGTCCAGCATTAAGGGTCTTGTTCTACTGTCACGTGCTGAGCAGCAGCCTTGCACTTGGACTTCGGCCCACCAGGCATTGGCACATCAGATGTAGCTGTGTCCAGAGTTGTGCCAACACCCAACAGACCCAGAGGTCTCACTGCATGCTGGGATACACAGTCTCAAGGACACCTCAAATAAGGAACACTGGCAAATGTTGGGATCCCTTCAGCTTCCTAAGAGACAGGATTAATAGCAGACACTTCCCTGGGAGTGAGGGAGCAGATTGGTACTTGTAAAGAAAAATTAGGGATCATTTAAGGAGGACAGTGCCAGAAAAATAACTTTTCTCATCTGAATACGTAACCAGAAGTGTTCTTTAGGGTATATTGAAAGACAGTCAAGGGAAGCACCAAAATACCAGTCACTCTGTCTTTACATTACTTCCCCTCTTATTAAAGAGAGGGCTCCTTCCAAAACTGTCCAAGACAGAAATTGCTGGTGGCTCTACCATGCTGCCCAGCTATCGCTCTGCCACCCTCATAGCCAAGCTCTTGGCTGATCTGAGAACACCACAGGGCCCGACAACACTCATGGTCATATCCCAGGGCTGCAGCCCCGGCCAGGCTGCCAAGCCTGCCTCCTGCTTTTCTGCTCAGATTTGGTTTAACCACACTGGCTGCAGCTGACCCCATGGCTCCTTCCATCCACATGCGTGCTGTTGACCATCCAGCTTTGATTCTTTTTTGGAGTGCTTAACTTGCACAAGCTTTGGGCATAAAACGTATCCAAGCAGTGCCCACCAATGTCAACAAGCGACAATGATGCATGGAGTCAGGTCCCCGTTGCTACATCTGCATTGTAATCCACATTCATCTTTCACTGAACATGAGAACAAACCTGTCTGATCTACATCTATCACACCCAATGGTGATTGTGGACTGATCTCCCTTTGGTGTCAGCCCTGTTTCAGCTGTGATACTGAAGGTCAAAAAATGCTACGAGCAACGTGTAGGAGAATGCTGCTTGGGTCTAAAGAGTCTAAGTCCTATTGTCTGAGGACTGAGTGATCACTATTTCAGATGCTGCACTAGTTCCAAGGACTGTATAAATAATCACAGTGATGGCATCTTTCCTGTCTATCCACAGCTTAAATGCTTTTTTCATTCTGATCTTCCCATCAGCAAAGGATACCTTTAGGGTATCCTTGTATTTCTAAATATTCCAGAAACTGCAGATTATTTACTTTCCCAGTCCTAATGTAGCTCAATCCATTCTCATTTTCTAATCACGACAGCAGTAGTTTGCTAAAGAACATCAGCTCCTATCAGTTCATATCGTTCATGACAACTTTACAGTATCTGATATAATTTCTAATTTTTGTGCCTCGAATGGCAATGCGCATCCCAGCAGCTGCGTGTTCCAGGGAAGCGCGAAGGCACAGGCTGCATCCTGCCACCAGATGGTACTCCATATGGACACAGCAGAGGAGGACATACTGGTGCTGCATCACCAGTGGCAATCCAGGCCCTTCCCCCTCACCACATTTGCTCCGAGGGCTGTATGTTGTGTTGAGAGTCTTACGGCCCAAGTTCTCCCTTCATGTCTGTGTGCTACATAGACTCAACATGTGAGAGAGACCACTTCACTTGGTGCGTTTTGCTATTTCAAGGAGTTGCAGGCAAGTTTGGCAGCCCTATGTGTGTGCTTTTTCCCCCAAGCTGGTTTTCTGAATTTGCTCTGTTTCCATTTAGCCTGTGAGCTCCTGAGCACCATCAGTCTAGTTATAAAATCCATGTGGAGATAGATGGCATCTCTCCAGGGACACATGTGTCTCAGTATGGTTTGGAGGCCACAGACCAGCTGCCATTTGGGCGGTACAGTAAATCAAAGCCCTGTCTGCTGCTGGCCAGAAGAGATCCTGGCCGCCGGTGCAGAAGAGGGAATCCCAGGGTACTAGCCAGATCCCAATTTCTGTAATTACTTATTGACCTGAACATCTTCATTCCTACCTTCAGGTAGAAAATCTGTTTGACATTCTGGAGCAGAATCATGCAGCCAGGATGACTGGACTGTCATCAAGGAGATTCTTTTTCAGTGAAGCAACATACCCATCCCTGCATGAGATATGGATCTGACAAACTTGTTACTGGAAGTGCACTTCTGTGATGCTTACTCACTTCCACACACAGGCACTGGACTATTTTTCACTTACACACACAGTGACCAAACCTTGCACACCCAGGTTTCCTACAGAACCTGTATTACAAATCATATGCCACATACAACTTCCTCCACTTTGCAGCAGCTGGCAGTGTTACATACAAAGGAACACCAACCAAGTGTGTACCTGGAGGCTGGACTTAGAAGAGGGACATGGTTACTTTTTAGCTGCATGAGGAAACAGAGCATCTTCTGAGGCACCAGAATGCAGAAAGAGCCTGTTAATGATATATACACATAGATGACCTTCCCTCTATAGCAAACACCAGTGGTCACCAGCACGAGGAGGACGGTGGTGCAGCTAGCATCAAATATTGCAAAATCCTGACACATGATCTCAAAATCACAGAATGGCTTAGGGTGGAAGGGACCTTAGAGATCATCTGCTCCAACCTCCCCACCATGGGCAGGGATGCCTCTCAACTAGACTCAGATGCTCAAGGCCTCATCCAACTCAGCCTTGAACCTCTCCAGGAAGGAGGCATCCACAACCTCCATGGGTAGCCTATTCCAGGGTCTCACCACCCTCAGACTGAAGAACATATTCCCAAGATCCAATCTAAACCTACTCTCCCTCAGCTTAAAACACTCCCCTTCTTATCCTGTTGCTAGATACCCTTATGAAAGGTCCCCCTCCAGCATTCTTGTAGGATTCTTAAGTTCAGCTAAATAAGTATAAAGAAAATTAATGCTGAGATTTTATTAATTTTCCTGTTCTTGAGCCTTGGGGATGCATTTTCTTCTTATGCAGAAGAGTTCCCACACAAGCTCATCCACACGTGTCTGTTGTAACCACGCAAGCTCCTGGTGCAGCTTCTGGGTGTGCGGCAGCATCCCATGGCTGGTGCAGCAGCTCCAACCCCTCTGCAAGTGCTTGCTTCATTGCCACAAAGAGAGCACAGTATTATCTACTCCAGTCACAAATCTACAGCTCACTCTTGCCCAAGCCTGGTCTGCCCCACATTTTCCTCATTGACACCTGATGGGCTGCCAAGGCAACATAAGCCTGGAAGCAACACATGGTCCTCTGCGAGAGGCTAAGTAGGGGAAAGAGTCAAACACATGCCTGAACAAGCACTGGCTCCTGAGAACTTCCACTGCTAGAGAAACTGCTGAGACTTTGTTGTCTGAAATCCCACTGGGCAGCAAAAAACAGCCCAATGATTCGGCACAGACTCAGGACAGCTTCCCCATGAAAAGGAGCTCCCAACCTCAGCTCTGTGGTCCCACGATTCCCACCACTCCCTGAGTGCAGAGGGAGCCATCCAGTCATTAGATCCCCTTTGATCTTTTCCTGGAATAAAAAGAACAGATTGTTTTCCTTAAATGCACACAGAGGGGGGGGGGAAGAGTGAGGGTGAGGAAGAGTGAAATTGGCCTGCTAGGTTCATCTCAACAGCAAGAAAAAGTCTTTTTAACTTCTCTTAATGAGGACTACTTTTTCCAGATACTACCTAATTATTGCAAATTGCTTCATCTTTTAATTGTTACTGCAAGGCAACTAAACATTGTTACGTTGATTGCTCAAGAGTGGATTGTTAATGGCTTTAATCATTTGATAATCCAGTAATACAATCAATGTAACTCAGCACCTTGTAGGAATAATTTTTGGATCCACATGCTAGGAAATGTATATTGCCTTACCATATGTCAGCCTCCATGGGCTGGATTCTGCCAGCTCTCCTCAAACACAGCTGTACTCTCTCACACCAGACTAGTCCAGCAGCTTTCCATGGGAACACCCAAGTAGCAGTGACCCATTTTATACAGGACTTGGGGTGAGCAAAGGGGAAGCCTGCAGATTTAGCTTCTGCCTCCACAGATGGGTGGTATGTTTTGGGGGAGAGAGGAGGCAAGGTCACACCTAGGTAACTGCCACCAGTGGCAGTTTTGCTATGGCATGGAGAATTATTATGTCTGGAGGGAGTCCAGCAAAGAGATGCTAAGGAAACTGGATTATCTACCTTTACACAGAGAGCCTGAAAGCCCTAGGGCTGTTTAGCCTGGAGCAAATTGATAAATGTCTAAAGGAGAAGTGTCAGAAGGATGGGGCCCAACTCTTCTTAGTGCTGTCCAGTGACAGGACAAGAGTCAAGGGATGCAAACTGGAACACAGGAGTTCCATGTAAACATAAGTGAAAAATTCTTCACTTTGAGGGTGGTAGAGCACTGCACCAGGCTGCCTAGAGAGGTTGTGGAGTCTCCATCTCCAGAGGCATTCAAAACCCACCTGGATGTGTTCCTGTGTAACTGACTTCGGCTGATTCTGGTTTGGATTTTCAGAGGTCTCTTCCAACCCCCACAATTCTGTGATTATGCTGTAGAGCATATTTTCTAAGGACAGTCCTGAGCTGACAAGAGCCAGAGCTACTTAAGCAGCAAGAGAGGAGCTGTGGTTCTTACTTTTGTGATAGGGACTGATCCTGAAGTTTGATGTTGCTGGATTGAGGGCATCTCTGCAGCCTCTTTCAAAAAAGTAGGACTATTGCTACATTCTGTAAGGAGTCCCAAAGAAGAAAATCAGACTCTGGGGACAGAGCTCTTACATGATGTGAAAATAACAGAGTTTGGCTCCTGAGTAGCATTTAGCCCTAAGTAATTGAATCTTGATCCCTTTGGCTTTAACGGCAGAAGCCGTTGGTTTCCTGAAGGTTGACTGCCCCTGTGTTGTTTGGCACAGGCAGTTTACATGGATGCATGACCATTTCCATTAGGTAATCCCATTGACCACTTAGCTGTGGGGAAAGCTGGGCCCCAGCCCAGTCTCTGAGCTGGGCATGGCCATAGCTTCTCACAGTGAGAGGGAAGCCCAGCAGCACCTGTCAGTGTGGCATCACACACTGGTATCACAGAGGACATAAGGTTGTGTCCAAGGAGGTGCAGAGCAGTTCAGACAAGTGTGCAGCAGGAGTGAGAGCCATGCAGTGAATGGTGGTGCTACCAGGAGGAGCTCTGCCTGGAAGCAGAGGTGGTGAGAAGAGACATTTCTGCCCAGTTGCCCAGTGACTTTGGCCATGTCACATTCAGCCAGGATGTTTGCTTCAGCCTAAGCACTCTTGAAAGCTGCTCTGCTGTCCACTAAGGATGTAGAACAAGAGAGGATGGGTTGGACAGGACATGTCACCCCATCCCTTCATTTCAGCTGATCCCCACATGTAGCTGAAAACAGTTCTTGCTGAGGACCAAGGAGGCTCCCCAAAATGCAACCCTGAGTCATGAAAACAGCCCCAGAGAGAGAATTCCTTCAGCATCTCTAGAGAGAGTGGAGGAGGAGTATCACCTGACAGGCTCAGTCAAAAAGAGTCAGTTCTGATAGACAGCAAGGATACTAATAAACTGAAGAGTTGCTTTGATTTAGTCTTCAAGGAAAAGGAGACAATTAAGAGGATGTGTAATTCAATAACAGTTAGCAGGGAAATGAGCTGTCATGGGCAGAGGAAGGAGCACCAGCACATGGATACCTCACAGAGGAGCAAAGCAGTGGGGTACAGCCACGCTCAGCCTCAGGGCCAGAGGCACCAACATGGGCATCTCCAGGACCTCAGGAAGGAGGTCCCCTATTTCTCAGGAGAACATAGGGGAAATCAGGATAATCACAGATCAAGTTCCCTTCACTTTTAACACCAGATAGAATAGAAGGGCATTTAATGAAGCATCAAGTGGGAGTACTCACCAAAACACAAAGATGATATCAAAAGTCAGACAAGCCCCATCCAGGGCAAGACTTGCCAGAGCAATTTACCTCCAACTTTTTTAAAATGGCCTCAAGGTAAGTAGGATTAATTTTTATTAAGGCTTGATTTTCTCATGTGCTGGGAACATATTATAAGTAGTCTAGGAACAGGCTGACCTTAACTAGCCAGGGATTTGTGGTGTCAGCCAGGACCAAAACTGAGGGAAGTGTTGGCCTTGGAGACCCCTCTCAATGGCAAATGGAACAATATCCAGAAATGGCAAGCAGCAGTCACCTAATGCAGACATGTGAAACACAAGCTGGTTCTGGCAGTCAGAAGCATGTAATTGAGATAACAGGATTTTTTTTTTTTTTTCCCTCTGTCACCTCTCCTTTTTCTTAAAGGCAACTTCTACCCCCAAAAGAGGGAGGTAAACCTGCTAAAGATAAGCTCCTTTGAGAAACAAAACCTGGGGTTGCAAAGTGACAACTAGCTGGAGGCTGGAATAGCCAGATGAGATGTGATATGTTGCCATCATCCCAGTGCCAGAAATTTGACCCTCCAGGTCCACCCCTCTCTCTAGGGACCAGCCTCATTATCTGGCTCCAGCTTTGCAAGCCCCTGCCTCTGCAAACTGCTCACTGTCATGTTCACAATTAAAGAGAGCCCACAGGACTCTACACAGGTTGCCTGCTGATGCAACCTTCCCAGAGCAGGACCAGAGACCTGCTGAACACAACCACAGCTTTATAAATCCAAGGCACAGCCTGCCCAAGGTGCTGGGTGAGAAATCTCTGGGGAACAGAGGAGTCTTGATACACAATCAAGGCCTGGGAGGTTCCTTGACAATGCAATATGATGTTTTAACTTCAGATTTCACACAACTCCTGCCCATTGGTATCGGCAGCTCATCAACAGACAAGGGCTCAGAGACCACTGTGTCAGATACTATATCCATCACTAGGAAGAACCTCAGGCGGGTGGCTGGAGCTACACAGATCATCATTTTTATTATTAAAACATCATATGGCTCTTTACATAGTGTAAATAAAATGAACTACAAGAACAAAGATGTGCTGCTGATTAAAAATACAACAGTTCAGAGTCCAGTGGGTAGAAATGTTAAGTGGGGTCCCACCGAGTGCCCTGTGAGGTCAATTCAATTCAATAGTTTTATTAACAACTTGGAAACCAGACCAGGGGTATGCTAATCAAATCTGAACATTTTACCAGATTGGGAGGGTACCAAATAATTTGCAGGACAGAAATAAAATACAATAGGAGCTTGATAAATTAAAGAAGTGGTCTGCAATCAATACAGACATTCAGCAGGACAAATGCAAAAGATTAACACATAGGAAGGAATAAACAAAAGGAAAGAGCCTGTATGGAGATATCTGGCCAAACAGCTATACAACAGAGAGTGGTCTGAGGGGGATGATCGATTGAACAGAAGTCAATAACATCAGGCTGCTGCAGCCCAGCAAGGTAATTATTCTGCTCTTCCCAGTGCTCATCAGGCTGCTGTTTGAAGCAGCTCACCCAGATCTGGGCATCACATTGTAACAAAGACAGACAAGCTGGAAGGAGTTCAAAGAATAACAAAAATGCCAAAAGATTTAGGAAACAAAAAAAATCCTTTCTATGCCAGTGAAAAATGAACTACATGTGTGAGACCCGGTGTTGCTTTTTTTCCCCCCTAGCATAATCAGGACCCTGCTTGAGGAGGAGTTACAGCCCCAAGAAGCTGGGGTTGGTCTGAGGTTAGTCTCAGAAGCAGCGCAGGGAGAGATGTGCAAAATAATAGGATGCTACGGATGGCCACAAGGGATGCAACATAGATGCAGGGATTAATTAGGGTTCATTTTGCCCTTGGTGAAATTGCAGCATTGGGCCAAAGCTCCTGCAAAGAAAATTTAGGAGAAATTTGACTCTGTGCTGTTTGTGAAAATCCAGGCAATCAAAAGTAATAAAAGACTGGAACCCTTCTCTTGGATGGGGCTGAGACCAACCAGAACACCAGCTAAAAAAAAGCAAAAGGGGAAAATAAAAAAGGCATACAGTGTCTAGAGAAGTCTATGAAATCTCTCCAGCTGGAAATTCTCTACCTGCTTCATCCAAATCAAGCCCTATCACACTCAAGTCCTGCAAACCCTCCTGAGGAGGGTCCACATGTCACAGAAAGCCCAAGACACCCACCAACATCACATAAACTCAGGACTGAGCCTCAAATGGGTAAAAAACTGGCTGGATGGTCCAAAGAGTGGTGATGAACAAAGTTAAATCCAGTCAGTGGCTGGTCACAAGTTGCATTCCCATGGCTCAGCGTTGGGGCCACTCTAGTGTAATATCTTCACCAATGATCTGGATGAGGGGATTGAGGGCTCCCTCAGTAAGTCTAACACTAAGCTGGGAGGGAGGATTGATCTGCTTAAGGGTAGGAAGCTTATACAGGATAGGGTGGATCAATGGTCCAAAGTTCAATCCTGTGAGATTCAACAGGGCCAAGAGGTCCCAGGTCATAACAACCCCATGAATGCTGCAGGCTGGGGGCAAAGTGGCTGGAGAGTCACCTGGCAAAGACAGACCTGGGGCTGCTAGTTGACAGCCAGCTGAGGATGAGCTAGTGGGGCCATCAGCATCCTGGCCTGAATCATCAATAGTGTGACCAACAGGAGCAGAGAAGTGATTGTTCTCCTGTACTTGGCACTGGTGAGGCCACACCTTGAGTACTGGGTTCAGTTTTGAGACCATCGCTATAAGGACAGTGAGGTGCTGGAGCATGCTGAGAAGGGCAATGAAGCTGGTGAAGGGTCTGGAGGACAGGGCTGCCAAGGGTTGGCTGAGGGAACTGGGGTTGATTAGTGTGGAGAAAAGAAGGCTGAGGAGAGACCTTGCTTTCTACAGCTACCTAAAAGGGGGTTGTAGCAAAATTGGTGTTGGTCTCTTGTCCCCAGTAACAAGTGATAGAATGAGAGGAAATGGCCTTAAGTTGTACCAGGGAAGGTTTAGATTGGACATTAGGAACAAGTTCTTTATAATAAGAGTGCTCAGGCATTGGAACAAGCTGCCCAGGGAGGCAGCGCAGTGAACATCCCTGAAGGTGTTAAAAAAAACATATAGACATGGCCCTTTGGGACATGGTTTAGTAGGAATGGTAGTATTAGGTTGATGGTTGGACCCAATGATCTTAAAGGTCTTTTCCAACCAAAACAATACCATGATTCTAACCTCCCCCTTACAGAAATAATGCACTACACATAAGCTACTTCCACTGCCATTAAACCTGGCTGCAATTAAAGCAGAAATGAGCCCTCCATCCTTTGGTGAGGACTCAGAACTGTCAGAAAGCAAATCTACTTGGCTGCAGCTGGGGGAAAGACCCACAAGAGCTCCCTCCACCCCAGACGGCATTCCGAGCAGAAAGAACAGGAGAAGGGAGTAGGAGCTGGAGGGAGGCAGTGCCTGGAGAAGAGCCAGAGCATCACTCAGTGCTCCAGCACAGAGACGGAGGTCTGCGACTCTGCAGCACAGTGTGTAGACTCCTGCCAAAAGCCCAATTGCACCATCTGCCAAATTAATATCCCTATTTTTAATATCTTGTTAAAAGGGAAACATTAAGGGGGGAAAAGGAGAGAAAAATAGAACACCACCGCGCTGATTAGATTTCTAAGCTCTGTAAGAAATCACACCAGACACTGGGTCTGCTTCTCTCCTGTCCTCCTGTGAACAATCCTCTCTCCAGAGGTGCAGGGCTGCTGGATCGAATGCAGGGAAATGCACCACTGAACACCATGCTGCTGCTGCCACTGCCACTTAGCAAGGAGAGGAGAGCAGGGAGGCTGCAGGAGATGAATCAACATGGTTCATTTCTTTGTGAGGAGCTCTTGCCCTGTCCTATTTCCATCTTGGAAGCAGCCCCTGCAGCCTTGCTTCTCCTGGAAGGCATGTAAGAATCGCACCCTAAACGTGAAAAGGAAAGGGATGGAATTAGGGGAGAGACAAAAAGAAAGATGGAAAATCCCTCCTGTGAACAGAAATGAAACACAGAAGCCATGTGTCAGGAAGGAGACAGCCTGTGGAGTGGTTGTAGCGGTTGATGCTGCATTAGCAGAGGAGTGCAAACAAGAGGCAGCTGCTGGGAGCCCTGGTGGTGTTAGTGACTGATGAGCCGGGGCAGGGCCTGGTCCTGGCTCCTAGCCAGTCACGAGGTCCCCCTTCCAAAAGTGGCACCTCCCAAAGCTCATCCAAGCAGCTCCCGGGCTGAACAGCAGCCACCGCTGCTGATGCTAATGGAATTAAACATTAATATGCTAAACAGAACAAAGAGTGAGAGAGGGGCTTGGATTTCTCTAGGTAGCAGACGTGTCTGAGGTTAATGCCTGCCAATTCTTATTTGCTCTGCGATGTCAAAATCCATGTCCTCATTAGCCAGCCCATTAGTCCCTCGAGGCTAGTAGCCCATTAGTTCTGTCCTGGTCCTCCTCAAAGAGGCTCACTGTCGCTGCAGGGCAGAGCATTTATAGTCAACCTGTTCCCACCTGGTATCCCCAACCTGGAGCCCTCGAAGGGAACAGGCTCAGGTTTCTGAGACCAGACAAAGGGCTTTACAAAGGCAGCCTCAAGCAGAGTTGTCAGAAAGTGCTGGGTTTACCTCTGCCACCCAGGTTTTGTGGTGAGTAGGATTATCCTGACATGTTCTTGTGCTCTTAAAGGTGAACTGGCACCACACCTTCATCTTCTTCCTGCAAAATATTTTNAGCAACCACAGGTGATGGACAGGCCCCGGACCCCAGACTTAGTGGCGCCAGGTCCTTTGTCCCCTTTCCCGCGGTTGCTCTCTCCCCAAAACAGCAGAAAAACATGTCTGCACGAGCCAGGACATGTACAAGCCCAAGAGGCCTGTTTAGGCCTACCACGACATGTGGATACTATGGGACAGGAGAACTGTCCTCCATTTGCCTACAGAACACTGCTCTGTACATAATTAATAGTAATAATTAGCAGGGAAAACTACCAGAGTCAAAAGATCACCAGGCCACATCAGGCTGTCAGTCCATTAAGTTCAGCATCTGCTAGATGTATGAGCTCAGGGATCTCTGGTCACGACTCTCACTCACCAGGCAACAGCAGCAGCAGTTCAGGGCACCATGGTGGGGACACTTTGCACCAGCAGCAAGTTCAGCCTGTCCACTCTTACCACTATAGATAGAGTTTTGCTGTCAACAGGTTGTGAAGTGCTTTACCAGTGAGACCTGTATCATTTCCATCTTGCAGATAAGGAACCTGAGGCATGCACAGCATACAGGGAACCATATGATAGGGCTTGATCAAGGTCAGGCAGCAAGCCAAGCATATAGTCTAGATTTTCTGCAGCATTCCTATTCCCCATCTCTAAATTAATCCAAATATAAGATTAGCAGGGTGAACAGTGCCTTCTTCACCTCTCCCCAAGAGAGGAGTTACTTTCACAGATTTCTTGCATTTCCATATCAAGCAACAGCAGTGAAATAAATTTTCTCTTCCTGCAACCACGTCTGAGTTGGGAGGTCCAAGCTCAGTTTGGAGCCACAGCTTCAGTGCCCAAAGAAAGACTGCTGAAGACACTGACACGTAGATAAAATGTTTGCCCTGCAACCTGTTTCTTCTACCTCCAGAGCAAACATTCCCCCAGGAGGTCCCCCCTCTGCAGACAGGATTCTTCCATCTATTTCTACTCCCAGACCTCAGATTTAGGAAGCACTGAAGCAGGTACTTACCTTTAATCAAGCACATTAGTCGCCCCATTGAAGTCAATGGGACTTCTCAGGTGCTTAAAGCAAAGAATGTGCTCAGAGTGTGCCGCTAAACCAAGGAGAGTGGTGGTTGATGCAGACAGAGAAGAAGCAGTCAACAAATGAACCAGAACCATCTGCAAATGACTCCCAGCTGGGCAAGTTCCCTTCTACCTCCTTACATTGCTTTCCTTGCTGAAGAATTTTTCATTATGAATACAGAGCTCCTGCTGCTGCTACTGCTTTCAAATGGTGCTTAGTAATGCTAAACCCTCAGGGTACGTCAGACACAGCCAGAGCCTCCCTCTCCCTTCTTGGGCACTTCCAACCCCGGCATGAAGGACTGGTAACAGGAAGGTCTGAGCTGGAGCATAATCTCAGAGCTATCATATGGAGAAAGCTGTGACAGAAACACTTTTACTTGAGTTAGGCTACCACAAATTCAAATTATGGCCCAAACATACAGGGAATATCCTCCAAGACATGCTACAGGGACAAACACTGTGTAGCTCTCTGCATGCCACAAAATTATCCTTGTGATTGCTCTTCACTAGTTATGTGTGAGGGCACCCACAAAAATGTTCTCTGAAAGTCCTCCCTCATCTACCCTACCTGCTTTGTTGAGTGAATTCCTCCACAGTTGGTAAAATCAAGTGAGCAGTTCAGAACTAGTCAGCCAGATTTGTTAGCCTGATGCAATCATTAACTTGTGTTAGAATCTGTGGCTGGTAGACCACTGTGGGAAGATGGCCACAGACACTTGTGAGGGAGGCTCTCCAGTAAGAGCTGTGCCTCGCTCAGCTACCTGTAACCCTGAGAATGAGCACCTGGTACAAACAGCTCTTCCTAAAAGCTCAAAATTCATGTTTTACAAATAAGCCCTTAAAAATTCACCACTTTCTGCCAGTAAACTGCTATAAAATATTCACAACCTTCAAAGTGAATCTGAATGCCAAGCAATTCTTTCCTTTTCCTGCAGCTTCTCACCTGAAAATGTTACCCCCAGCTCCAGTCCTGGGAGGCAGAAGTGTTTCAGAGTAGCTTGTGCACATTCTCTATTGCTTTTTAAAGACATTATAGATGGCAGATTGATTTTTATTAATTATTTCTATTGCAGTAACACCTAAGGCTGATCTGATGTTTCTCTTATTTTGTGTAGGAGTACAAAATAATGAGATTATCAGGTTGTGTACTGCCTCTGAAAGTGCAGTGTTTGGGACTTGTATCATTTGTTGCAACATACCCTGTAGATAGCATTCATCAGAGCAACAAATAAAGAATCCATAATATCCAGCCAGCTCTTGTGCCTCCATGATAAAATATATACAGTGCAGCTCAGGGAAACACTTGAACAAGTTTCAGTGTCCTCCCTCTAAGCACCACACATGATAACCACCACAGACAACTAAAAATAACCAACAGCCTGCTTCCAAATGTGTCCTTGGATGGAATCATAACTTACAGAAACACACTCACTTTGCAAACAGCAGGCATCAGCAGCACAGAATCACAGAATGGTAGCAGTTGGAAGGATCTCCAGAGAGGTTAAAGCAGGATTATCTAGATCAGGTTGCACAGGAACATGCCCAGTCAGGCTTTGAAAGTCTCCAGAGGAGACTCTACAGCCTCTCTGGGCAGCCTGATTCAGTCTATGTCACCCTCAAAGTGAAGAAGTTTTTCTTGAAGTGAAGCCTCCTGTGTTCTAGTTGGTACCCAAAGCGTACAAACTAGCATACCTGCAGCCCCTTGTCTCTGTGGCCAGCTGGAGGTGCCCTCCCAGAGCAGAGCTACTGGAGCCACTCTGGGAGCATTCCTCTTCCACTTCAGAGCGAAGTCAGCTCTCCCAGCACTCAGGATACACCAGGATGGTGCAAGCAGTGGTGGCTATCTGTGCTGAATGATGGCAAAACTAGAAGTGCATACATCCAGATTGGATGTTAGGAAGAAGTTCTTTGCCATGAGGGTGGTGAGACACTGGAACAGGTTGTCAAGGGAGGTGGTGGAAGCCCCATCCCTGGAGGTCTTTAAGGCCAAGCCAGATGTGGCTCTGAGCAACCTGATCTAGTGTGAGGTGTCAGGGGGTATGGAACTAGAATGTCTTTGAGGTCCCTTCCAGACCTGACAATTCTATAATTCTATGGCTCCAGACATTCACAAACCATCTGGAGAGCAGCAGGCCCACAATTATCTTCAATCTACAGCCAGATACTGGCCCACATTATCAGAGATGCATACGTGCCAGACGAGAGATGGATATCTATTCAAAAACAGGATCTGCTATGCATGAAGGGAGAGAACTGCTGACAGACAGAATGTAGCTTACTATTTAAATTCCACTTTTAAAAAAAATGTCTTTTTTAATAAAATTTCCTTAGAAGAGTCTCTCTTGTGTACACAAAGCCGTGGGGAAATTTCCCAAAAGGGTACAGCAGAGATTACAAGATACAGCTTAGGCTGGAGCATCAGGGGGTGGATGCTTTGAACTCAGGGGGTTTCTAAAAGCACAAGGGAAAATCTTCCAGAGTCAGAGTATTTCACAGTGTTTTAATAGGGGACAAATTACTCATTTTTTTTCCCCCACTCTCTGCAGATCTGCCCAAAGAATCACAAACATTTTTCTCCTTCAAATCATTCTCTAGTGAGAGTGATAACAATACATCCCAGATAGTCTAACTCCACCTATAGATCTCAAAGCACTCGATAAAGTTTCACAGCTTTCATGAGAGCTATTTTTCAGGGGCAGGGAGAGGTGAAGTGACTTCACTAAAGAGCTAACCTAAGTAGCTGAATCAAAAAAGACCTTATTATAGGAACACAAAAGCTTCGTTTGAGATACTACGATTTGACATCATCCCAAAAAATATAATGCTTTAGGGCATGACTCCATAGCCATTAACGTTTGTGTAAGGCTTTCCATTGACATCGGTGGAAGCAGGGTCTGCCTTTTAAAAGCTATCCCTTCATCCATTCAGACAAGCCTCTTTTTTTTTTTTTTTCTTCCCTTCCCATTTGCAGCTGATGTTCTCCAGCTCTGATGTTCTGGAAAGCAACAACTTTTCCATTTTCACATAGAGCAACTTTATTTCCATGGTACGCCAGTCTGGTTGGGATGTCATGGCATGGCTCACAGCAAACACTAACGTGACATGACAGGCAGATGCAACTTGCTGAGTTCTGCCTCAGCAGGACAAGCCAGGGAAGAAGTTTAAAGCAGGGTGGGTTGTTTCTGTTTTTTTTTTTTTTCCAAGGAAATGTGATGGAGCAGGAGGGGAGAAAGGAAGGGCTGAATCCCCCATTTCTTCTTCCAGACAGAGAGACACAAAGTTCTATGCCCAGGTTTCACTACAACCACCGCACCAATGTCCCCAGTGCCAGCGGGGACAGCGAGGGCACCGTCAGCCAAGCTGTGGATGACCACAGCATCCTGAGCCAGGGTGACGTGTCTCTCTGCATGACTTATCAGCTCACAGTCACACGGCCGAGTTATGTGCAAACTCGGGTTGGCCTCTCCAAACACCCAGGAGACATCTTTTAACAGAGGGACAAAAAGAATAAATCATGCTGCCTACCCAGGCTGCAAAACCTTGGAGTGACGCCAAGGTACAAGTGCTGCACACAGACAAGTGACAGAAAGAAGGGAGGGCCCCACATCTGTGATGGCACAGAGCAGCTCATGGATGTTAGAGAAGGCAAACTGATTGGCCAGCTGGACTAAACTGTGCAGAGGATCTGCACCAAGTCCTCAGGAACCCTGTGGGAGGGTAGCTCAAAGCAGGAGCTGGGCACGTCCTCACTTCTGAACACTGCCAGCTGAGGAGCAGGCCCAGCCACCCTGCTGACAGGTGTGAAAAGCCCTCAGCATGCACCCACTGATGTGCTCAGACCACTCTCAGGAGAGGATCTGGCTCAGCAAAATATCCTGTCTGGACCTTAGCTTTGGTCTCACGGCAGCCACGCACACTTCTGCAGGGATACTCCTTCTCAGCTCCATCTCTTCATTGTCTTCCTACCAGTGATCCTTTGCTCTCCTGAGTCAGCCCTGGAACACCCCAGCAAGAGCAAGAGCTGCATCAGGGATGGAACAGCTCAGTGCAGCTTTGGACTAGAGTCTGTCTTCATAAGGTGTAGTATTACAGCCACACACTAGGCACCATCACTCCTTGGACAGGGTAAGTATTTGTAATGACCCCAGAGCCTGCATTAATTCATTTCCTGTGATCCAGAGACTGGAAGACAACCCTCAGCTTCAATAGGACATTGGCTCAAGCCCATACACATCAAAATGCATTCACAACATCCAAGCTGCCCCCATCTGTTACCCAGCTGTGAAGTTTACAGATGAGAAGCAGGAAAAGTTATAAAATACAATGAGCAAGGCCTGCTCTTGTGCAGATGTACAGAACACAGTTAGCCATGTGTGGAGTGTAATCTCAGCTGTCCCTGTGGACCACCAATAATGCAGAGACATGGGCACAAGTGCAAGGCTTTCAGCACGCCCTGTTCAGTGCACCAGAATTAAGGTCAGCTTATATCTTGCAGTGCCCCAGACATCGGCTTTCCAGAAGCTTCATAGAATCATAGACCTGTGGAGGTTGGAAGAGACTTCTGAGATCATCAAGTACAACAGCTCACCAAGAGCTTGCGATCCCACCACTACAGCTAAGCCACTACCACTAAAACATGTCCCTCAGCACCACATCCATACATCTCTTAAATACCACCAGAGATGGTGACTCCATCACCTCTCTGGGCAACCTGTTCCAATGCCTGAGAACCCCTTCTGTGAAGAAATTTTTTTTGTGATATCTGATCTAAACCTCCCCTGGCACAACTTGAGGCTGTTTCCTCTTGTCCTGTCCTTCACAGTATCACAGTATCACAGTATAGCAAGGTTGGAAGAGACCTCAAAGATCATCAAGTCCAACCCACTACCACAGACCTCAAGACTAGACCATGGCACCAAGTGCCACGTCCAAACGTGCCTTGAACACCTCCAGGGACGGTGACTCCACCACCTCCCTGGGCAGCCCATTCCAGTGGGGAATGACTCTCTCAGTGAAGAAC
>WBNM01024439.1:97315-126805 GCA_013399055.1 Ramphastos sulfuratus | reverse complement strand
CCGTCAAGGGAGATGCCCACTCACACACCCACTCACACCAGACCACAATGTTGGCAGGCTGGGGCACCCTCCCTTCCACCTGCTGCCCATGAAGATCTCCTGACTGCTCCCCGTATTGGACCCATAGTTAGAAACACAACTTTCAACAACTGAATCTTCCAAATTCAAATGCCCCCTCAAAAAAATAATATTCCACTTCACTGGTGTTCCTGCCAGGAGGATGTGAATTGGTTGCACAGTCTATTATGTTCCAGAACGTGAAAGGTCAGGCTTAAATGGGATTTTTCATTGTAAAAGTCACCTACACAAATGACACAGAGTACCACCACAAGGCATTTGTTAAGCAGAATCCAGGATTATGGATGCACCATTTACTTCTGTTTATCTCCCAAACAGAAAACTGGAAAACATTTGCCTCTCCCTAGTCTTCAGCTTAAGAAATTTCCTGGAGCTCTGTGGGCTTTAGGGGCAGGCTGTCAAACAGAAGAGAAATGCCAGGAGCAATTAGCACAGCTGGGGATTGAAATCCCACCCTGAAGTTTCATTCTGCCTTGGGACCTATCTCAGTGGGCCTAAAGATGCTCTTTGTTTGGGTCTAGGTGCTGGCAAAGGGGAATGTTGCCTGCAGCACAAAGGGCTGCAGGCTGTGGGATGCTGCTGGGCTGCTGAGTGCAGCCAGCAACCACACAGTCTGTGTTGGCAGGGCTCAGTGTCATGCCACAAGGCTGGACACAGGGAAGACACTGATGGGACACACCAAGTCTGACCACACAGTGAGTTCAAGAGGAGATTGAGCTCAGTCTCGAGGAGAAGGATGCAGGGACGTCAGCTGATGAAAAACTCAATGGGAGCTGGTAATGTGTGCTTGCAGCTCATGTGGCCAGCTGTGTCCTGGGCTACGTAGAAAGAAATGTGAGCAGCAGGGCAAAGGAGACTATTCTGCCCCTCTGCTCTGCACTCATGAGACCCCACCTGGAGTATTGTATCCAGCTCTGGGGCCCCCAACACAAGAAGGACATCAAACTGCTGGAGCAGGTCCAGAGGAAGGCCATGAGGATGATCAGGGGGCTGGAGTGCCTCTCCTATGGGGATGAGCTCTGAGAGTTGGGGCTGTTCAGCCTGGAGAGGAGACTGTGGAGAGATCTTATAGCAGCCTTCCAGTACCTGAAGGGGACCTACAGAAAATCTGGGGAGAGACTTTTTTTGCAAGGACTTGTACTGATAGCATGAGGGGCAATGGCTTGAAGATGGAAGAGGCTAGATTTAGATTGGATATCAGGAAGAAATTCCTTGCAGTGAGGGTGGTGAGACACTGGAGCAGATGCTCAGGGAAGTTGTGGTTGTCTCCTTCCTGGAAGCGTTCAAGGTCAGGTTGGTCAGGGCTTTGAGCAACCTGCTGCAGTGGAAGGTGCTCCTACTCATGGCAGGATGTTTGGAACTAGATGATCTTTAAGGGCCCTTCCAACCCAAACCATTTTATGACACTATGTAAGTGCCAAGATCAATGTGTACCCCAATGTGTTCCCTTCTCTGCTCAGCAGCATCCCATCCCACCCCAAACCTGTTCTCACCAGATATAAGCCCCAACTCTCTGCATCATCTTTCAGATTTCTCTTCACACTTCTGATTTTTACTACCAGGATAAAAGTGTTTTGAAAGCAGCCTCCTCCGAGGATGGAGGGGAAAAGGATCAAGATGTGAGAGTCAGGCTGAGAGGGGAAAGGTTTTGGGGACAAAAGAGAATAGAGCTGCTTTGCCCTTTCAGGATCACGCATCCTCCTCTGGCTGACTGCAGAAGATCCAGAAGAAAGGGAGAGCCCTTTCAGTGTGGAAAAGCAGAGAAAGGTTCAGCACAGAGAGCAGCAGGAGTGAGAGCAGCCCCATTATCTGACAGAAGTAGAAATAAGACTGGGGGAAAGAAAGACTTAAAAATAAAAGGAACATTAAAACCAGTGTTTCCTGGAGCATATGTGTGTGTGTTTCTTCCCATGAGGAGGGCATTTTGAGGGATAAGCAGGGTTAAAGAGCCTCATTCATCTTCCCCTTACAACTGTGCTGACTCAAAACCTGGTCAAACAAGTTTAATCTTTTTAGTGACAACAAAGAGAAGTGGAAGGAGGGTGGAAAGGAGCCAGCCTGGACGGGCAAAGAGGGAGAAAAAGAAAGCACAGAAAGAAAACGTCCCTTTTACAGCTTTCATTTATTCTTTCTACAATGGAAACCTGGCCTGACAGGCTGAGGGAGAAACATAGAGTTATGAGAGCTGTGGTTCTACCTCCATCCTCTTTCCTGGTGCTGTCCTGACAGGGACCCAGTGGCACTGTCACCCTGAGCCCAGGCCATGGGGATGCCAGAGTAAGGGCATCAGGGCATACAGTGACAGGACCAGAGAAGGTCCAAGAGGTCTCTGGCGGGAATGTGGTCAGAGCTTCCTTCTTCCCAGGCTCACATGCTGCCATCAGCTCCCAGTGTATGCCCAAGCGCCAGCACCTCCCACTTCCAGGGCATTGGCAGCACCTGCCCAGCCAGCTGTGTGCTGGTAGCTGTGGTGTCCAGCTACCCCTGGAAATACAAACCTGTGCCTCCATCTCAGCCCTGAATATCTTTGACCTCCTCAGGATAGAAGAACATGAGGGTGGGGCATAGAAAGAGCTTTTCTCCTTTGGGGGGAAGAGCAGCATAAGGACACTGCCATTGCTTCATGCTTGAAATGGAGGCATTCATTAGCAGCACAGCTCTGGAAGGAAAATGGCCATCATCTGAAAGGGAGAGGATACTTTAAAAAGTCAAAAACGCTGTACAAAATAATCTACATTGGCTGGAAGATGAGGTCTTTTTCATCCTTAATTTCTGTAATTCCCAGTCATGCTGAGTATGATGCATCCTCATTTATAATGTAAGAGTTAAGGTTGGGGCAACAATTATTTTCAGGATCCTATAATCTCAACTGTAAAATTTCACCCCAGGCTGAAAATGAAAGAGCAAATCCTTCACTTTGGCATGAGCTGTATAAGACACAAAGCAGTTCCACTGCTAGCGAGTTACACAAATATAAATGCACATTAGATTCCCCACTTAGCTTTTTTTTTTTTTTCTGATCTTGAGCCAAAAATAAGATCTGAACTGAAATATGAATTTTTCATTGCGTGTTTCTGATTCAAGATGTAAAAAACAGACTTCCGAGGCTGCAAGCATCTACCTGTTTTCAGCCACCTCCCGAGCCCTGGAGATGGGTTTGCTGAGTACACACCCCGCAGACAGCTACATTGTCTGGCTGTGATGCCGGCTGCTGCAGAGCCTCTCCGAAACGGCTCGCTCCAGTCCTGCTCCAGATCTGTACCTGCCTGCACGCTGCCACTCAGCTCCAGAAATTAAAGGAGAAAAATCCTGGCTCAACACAGTAATAGTAGCAAATGCTGCAGAACACAGACCCCCTCGGAAAGGTCTGTGCAACAACAACTATGAGCATAAACAAAGAATCCCCGTGTGCAGAGCAGCACCTGCACCCAGCCCGGCCACAGCCCCTGCCCTTGGCTCTGCTTTGGCTTACAATGAGCAGTCCTGACGGAGCCATGGGTCTTTGGGAACACCCAGCCTCGGAAAGGAGATGGGTTTCGATGGGAAAGTTCAAGCTCTCCCAGGTTGCTCCACTCCAGACCTCGACAGGACAGTTTTGGTCAGGAAGGGGATGCTCAGACATGAGTGTGTTTTGCAAATGCAAACACATGAGTACTGCAAAGTACAGCTAAAATCCAAACCACGAAAGCTCTCAGACATGGAGTAAGCAGAGACCCACAAGGATTGATGCCATGGCAGCTCCTTGGCACCCACCACCAGAAAATATTCAGTCATGCAGGCAAAGCTGGCCATGGTGCAGTGTGGGTTCTGCTCCTTTGGTTTGGGTTGATTGAGTTTTTCCTTCTTTTTGCTCCCCTAAGGAAAAGCAATGTTCCCTGCTATGGGATCAGCAGCTAGCAGGTTGGGCAGGGCTGGGAACTCACAGGCATTGCTTCTGTGTCCTGTCCAAGTGCAGGGATACGGGAGAGGAACCCAACGATGCAAAAGGACTGAAGCCCTTCTTTTAGTCATAGGTCATAAAACCTGATGGTGCTATGACAGGCTGGCAGAGCATTAATTACCATTATTGTTGTTCCAGCCATTAAAAGGAGGAATGGACTCTGCTCTAGAGAGGTCTGCCCTGGTCTGATCTGGGAAAGCATCCCAGGATAGGCCTTACATATCTGCTTAAAATTCAGCTCATGTCAAAGTGCTACCCTCATTCTGGCTGGGGTAAGCAAGTGCTTGAGGAATTTTTTTTCCTCCAAGCAAAGCCAGACCAAGTCCACACAAACACAGGGCTGGGAGGAAGAACAACAGGCTTTTCCCTTTCAAAACATCAAGATGCTTTGAAAGACACAGCAAGGCTGAGTCTGCAGGAGAGCCTGCAACACTAAGGAGAGGACAGGCAGCAAAATGGATTTGCAGGGCACCAGGGAAGCACCAAATTTCTGTGCAGCTATGCTAGGGGACAGAGCCTCAGCCCCCATGTTGTGCCTGCCATATCTCAAATAAATGTGCCCCAAACGAGCTTCAGGTAAAACTCTTAATTTTCTGCCCAGGAATGTAAACGGCTGATCTAGAGCAGCCCATCTGATTTACCTAAAGCGGGTGGTGGCAGGAGCTGCTCCCTCTGCAGATGGTGAGAGTGGCAGCCTGATCAGCAGTTATGAATGCCAGTGTGGGATGTGCCCTCAGTATCTGCCTCCAGCACTGGCTGAAGAGTGAAGATCCCACCACTGGGTAGCCTGTAACAGCTCCACAAGCACCTCCCTGGTGATGCTCGTGGTGTGAGAGGAAAGTCAGAGCACCGACTTTGAACCCGACAAGAGAGTTTACACGCGTGCACGCCAGGCTGAGAGATGACAGAATTATATAATTTGCTGGGTACAGATTTGCTGCTCAATTTTGCAAAATGTAGCGTGTGATGCAGATTGCTATGAGTGTTTGTTTTTAAATACCAGATTAAATGGGCACATAAAATTACCGTAGCCTTGAGCTGATCCATTGCTCTATGACATTTAACGTTGGGTTGCATCAGTCATGCCATGTTGCATTGCATCGCATAATGTAATGTGACATGACTGATGAATCCAGACCTCCTGCTCCATCACCAGGGAAGCCTCACCAGCCTGAGAGCCATTGCTTGGGCTGATGGCACAGCTGGTGCTGCCATTGCTCCGTGGGCTCCCCATCCAGGGTGCCCCCTCCTCCCCCACACAGGTTCTGCAGGCACTGGAGAGGGACAGAGAGGGTCACTAAAGATTAAATGTGCCACAGAAGGCTATTATTTTAATTTTTAGCTCCTTCTCCTGGCCCTGGAGTTCCTCCACAACATGTTCACCTGATGCTCAGCACCTTCAGTTATGCCTCACCCCCTAAGGAGTCCTTTGCACAGGCAGGCTGCTGGGCAGCACTGAAATGACTCCAGGCTGGCAGAGGGCTGCACACCCTAAGTGGGCTGACGAGATGGAGTTGAAAATCCATGCTAAGCTGCAGAGAAGCAAAATGGATTGGAAAGAGCATTAGCTAAATCCTCCAGTGAAAGGAGCAAGGGGGCTTGCTGTGTCGCTGATGCCGCCTTTGAAGCATGGGATAAAATGCTCCTCCTCAGGCTGGAAGGGAGGAGGCAGACCAGGGACCTTGTGCCGCCTGGCTGGAGATGAAGGAGAGAGAGGACAGGTGCTAAAGAGATAGATAGAGCTGTGAAAGGGTGCCCTGCACAGCCTGTCTGTCCTAAACCTGCTCTGAGAGGAAGGTGATGAAAATCACAGATTTTTTTTCCCCAAACCCATCAAAAGATGAGCAACCACTTTGCAGCACTAAGTCCACCTCCGCAGGCCCAGCTATGATGCAGTGATACAAGTCATAACCCTCCACAAGATTGAAATATTATGCCTACACCCTACGAAGTCCCTCTGTCCCCTCCCCAGTGCAGACTGTGGCCTCGGACTGGAATACTAAGCCCCCACGGCTCCTTCTTGCAGCCCACCTGCCTATAGCTCCTTCTGGGCATAGCCTGTAAATCAGATCAAGGAAATGATCTGGGCTAAAAATAACCCAGATATAATCCTTTAAACTGCCAGGGAGGAAATCAAAATTACGATATTTAGGGATTTGCATGTAGTAGCTAAACGAAGATTATCTCATTTAAATTAGCAAGGGAAGGAAGGTCCATGGGGCAGGGCCAGCACAGCGGTGGCACCAACACCAGCCGTGACGGAGCCCAGCTCCCTGGCAGGACCAGCCCCTTCACAGCAGAGCCAGCATCCAGCCAGTGCCCAGATTCACCACCCCAGTCACGCTCAGCAGAGAGACAGTTAATTGTAAAATGGGAACGAAGAAGGGAGCCAAATTGGCATTTAGTACTTGGAACAAGTGTTATCCCCGACAGAGCCTGCATGACTGCCTTCCAGAGAACGACGAGTCGCAGGCGTGAGGGGCACATTGCCTCAGACGGCACTAAATAAGCACAATTTATTCATCTGCTACCACTCACATCATTTCCTACAAATAACTATTCCCTGTATGCACCACTCTGCAGTGAAGTCACGGCTGGAGCAGGGTCAGACTATTCTCTGCCCGACATGCCCACAGCAGCATATAGGGATGTATCCAAACACAGGTGATGGGAGGGGAATGGGCATCCTGCTGTACCTGCTGGATAGTTGCTGGTCTTAAACTGGTGTACAAAGCTTCCTGAAATGGACAAGGTTCAGGCACCAAAATGCATGAGAGTTAGAAACCTCACCCCTGCTGAGACAAGGGCTGGGACGTGAGAGCACAACAACTATCACGTGTGCACTCCCCAAACCACGGTAAATATGATCCATAGAACACAAAGTCTGAAAAAGGAAATTTCCCTAAGCCCATCACAGGGTTAAGCTTCGAAATATCTCACCACAGGATTTTGCAGATGATAAAAATTTACTTGAGTTCAAAAAAAGAAAGGAAATGAGTAGGAGAAAATTCCCTCATGGGTTGAGGCATCCCATCCCATCCAGCCCCACCACAGTTATGGGGGCTGCAAGAGGCCTTGGGGAGGTGGTGGGGCAGGTTTGCTGCTTCCTACGCTCTTCCCAGGGCTTCAGCCAAAGCCCATCCCAAGGCCAGCAGCTCAGGCTGGCTGGCCCTTTGCTTTGACCTGTTATGACTGCTCTTAAATCCTTAAAACAGCTTAGTTTAAATGTCAGTGAAAGATCACAGGGTAAGAGCACATCCGTACTGGGCTATCAAGGTTCAGCTGACAGGGGGTAATTTGTTATGCTGCTGTAACTCGATCCTATCTCTGGCAAGTCCCAGATGCTCACATTAGTTTTGAAAATGGGGAGAATTACAAAATCATTTTGGTTGGAAGAGACACCTTTCAGATCATCCACTCCAGCTGTTAATCCAGCACTGCCAGGTCACCACCACACCATGTCCCTCAGCACCACATCTACGTGGCTTTTAAATACCTCCAGGGGTGGAGAGTTCACCACTTCCCCAGACAGTCTGTTTCAAGGCTTAAAAAATCCTTTGGGAGAAAAAAATTGATCCTCGCATCCAATCTAAACCTTCCCTGAGGTTGAAACCGTTTCTTCTTGTCCTATCACTTGTTACCAGGGAGAAGAACTGGACCACCACTTCATTCCAACCTCCCATTAGGTAGCTGTAGAGAGCAAAGAGGTCTCCCCTCAGCCTCTTCTCCAGACTAACCAACCCTGGTTCCCTCAGCTGCTTCTCACCAGCCCTGTTCTCCAGACCCTTCACCAGTTTTGCTGCCCATCTCTGGACATGCTTCAGCACCTCAATGTTCTTCCTGTAGGGAGGGGCCCAAAACTAGTTCTTTACTATGAGGGGGGTGAGACACTAGAACAGGTTGCCCAGGGAAGTTGTAACTTCTCTAGTCCTGCTGACCACTTTCTTCCCGATACAGAAGGTAAGTATGGGTAGTTCAGATGAGAAAGGAGTACAGAAAACTGGCCAAGATAGAGGCACCACCATCAAATTCCCCTCAGACACAAAATCCCTCCTGTCCCTTTATCCCCAGCAAAGGTGGGGCTGAACATCCCTCTGCAAAACAGCATGCATTGCTGCGTCATTTACTCCCCTTCCATGAAGACTTGGAGGTTTCCCCAGCGCTGGCAGGTGGTGAAGGCTGCAGGGACAGGGTGCAAGCAGTGTGTGCAGTGGGGCTGGGCTGCTCTCAATCACGGCCACAGCCCAGCTCACCTCTTCCCTGTGATTCTCTGGACACCGTAAATAAAATCCATTTCTGAAGTCTCAAACCAATGAATTTTCTCAGTGGATCTTTACGAAGTTATTTAGTTCAAGTGTCTTGGTAATTGTGATAGATTGAGACAATTCATCCCAGCTGTAGAGTGGGCAGCAGGAGGGAGCAGGGATGAACTTGGACATCAGCTCGAGCCCCTGTAACGGATTTTATTTACGCCAGGGACATTCATCAGGGCACAGCAGCCTGAGAGGCACAGTCCATCTTCAGCTCCAGGGGGAATGATGGGAGGAGGCACAGCCTTGGGCATGAGCTCATGTCAAGGGTTGCACAGAACCAGGCTAAAGATGGAAGCTTTACCTTTCGGGCAACCTGAAGGGCTCAGATGGCAAAGTCACCACTCACCCCAGCTGATGGCAAAAAAAGCCTCCCAAATCCAATCCTCAAGGAACAAGACAGAAAAACAGAGCGGTACTGGGGGAAAACAAATTCACTCAGACACTCCAGCTCCCAAGAGTCAGCCAGCAGGAGGGAGTAGCAAGGAAGCTGCTTAGCACAATCTGCTGTAAGGTTTGATGATAAAAGAAAAAAAAAAAAAAAAAGAATTAAATGTATAATTTTACACAGCACTTTAAAAAATCCATTTTCATTTTCAGAGATTGGATTTCCTCTTTGTCCTTCTCCCAGGTCATTTTCTTTCTGCTTGGTCTTATCCTGGTGATTTCTCATTGCACTTCCAACAAGTGTGAATGGTGAGTTGCTTTGCAAACTCTGTTCCCTCTAGACTTAGATTATTATTTGCTATTGATTCATTGCATCCATCCACAAAGATGCATATTGCAAAATATCCAGGAGCAGTACAAGAAAAGCAATACAAAATACCATTAAAAATGTAAAGAACCAGTCATCCAGACAAGACACAGGATGAGAGCGATGGCAGGTTCATCAGGCTGTAGTGCTGGCTCCCAGCTTCCCTTCATCAAACCCTAAAGAATTTAAGGCTAAAGAAAAGAAAGGAAAAGGTAGTGTTCTAATCCGGGCTTTGCCCATAAAAGCACTTCCATGGGAGCAAAGGCACCAGCCCTGGTGGGAGGTAACAAAGACAGGGCCAACTTCTCTCCAGTCCAGCCAACAAAGTGAAATACAAGATAATGCATATCATGGCAGCAGGGAAAGATACCAAATCTCCTAATGCCCAGTCTCATGTATCCCACTCTGTCTTCTAGGGTTCAAGAGCAAAAAAAGCTCCACTCAGTGTAAAACCATACCTCTTAGCTGCCCAAACCCATGGTTGATGTTAAGTTCCTTACAGACGACCACATTGAAGGATCTGGTTGTGAGAGTAGTCTCAAAATCAGACTTACTGAAAATGCAGCCAGGATGCCACAGGGCTGAGCCCTCTGCTGTGGCTTCAGAGGGGTGAGGGAGCCAGGCTGTCCCAAAGCCGGGCTCAGCCATGGGGGCTGAGACAGATTCTCTCTGGGAAGAGCAACAGAAGGTGCTTCCTCGCTGTCCTCACTCTCTCAATTGCAATCCAGATGCACAATTTGAATCTCATCTTTGCAGAGTGCCCTCTGCATACCGCACTGTGAGCAGCACCTCACAGTGATGCTCCAAGGGCAGACAGAATTCCCCCGTCTCCCTTCCCTTGGGCATTCCCTCCAGGGCTTACATTGCTCACATCACAAGATGAGTCCTGAGCATATAGGAAATGAAAGAAAAAGGAAAGGGAAAAATAAATGACTCACTGTATACTCCAAGCAGAAAAACTTATGTACACAGAGCACACAAATCATCTAATTCAGGGCTTTGTTTGCAGGGGTTTAATATTCATAATGCACCTATTTTTATTTTAGTGCTGCCCATGAATATAACTGAATAATTGCAGCTGATTAAAGACAAAAAAGAAAGGAAATGTTAACACTGAGACAAACAAACACTGACTGTGTGGTAAATAGAAACACTCAAGGATTTAATTTCCTGAAAAGGAGAAGGGAGGGGGCAGAGAGAGCAGAGAGCTCCTGCCGTTGAATTCCTCAGAACTGACTGCAGCTCGTGTTCCTGGTTGCACTTTCATACAAATAATTTAGAGTGTTCATGTAGTTTTTGCTGTACAAATGGTCACAGCCCCAGTGTAGCACTGGAAGTTTTTCTTTTGCTATCAAATACCAGACCGAACTCATGTCTTCACTCCTGTACAGGGCATCACTGCCTCTGCTGCAGCTTCCCTTGCAGGCTCAAGTCCAGCTGAGCCTTGCTGACTGGAATCACTTCAGCAGGGCAAGGAGAAAAGCAGTGTCCAGGGATGGGGAGAATAGCACCGAGAAAAAAAATCCCTCTCCCTCCACCTTTCCGTGCACTTGGACATGGTCTTCATGATGCAGCACAGGGTGGTGCCACCAGCACCAGGACACATGCTGCATCAGTGGCCCTGTGCAGGGACCATCCTTGAATCCTTCTTCTCTATGGCACCAAAATAGAGGCTACTTTGTCAGGCAGCAATTTTGAGAAAAATATAATTGATTTTCTGACTTCTGGTCAGATTTTCCACCAAATTTAACACCCTACATGTCATGCTTAAAATACAGGCTCTAAGAGCATGAGGCACTTATTGTTAAGGTTTATTTTATGATACAATATTACAGCCATTCGAGAGAGATTGTGTCCCCTGGCAGTTTCAGGGAAGTTTTTTTCTCCTTGTATTCATTAGAAGGAAAATAAAGTGCTTGCAAAAACCAGGAAATCCCCAATTTCAGTTAAATCGAGATCATTTCAGGGACTTCACCTTCAAGAAGGCAGCAAGATAATTTACATTCTGACCTAGATTTCTAACCCAAATGTATTTTCCTGAATGTGAAATGACATTTCATTTGCTCAAGGGTTCTATTTATTTAATTAATTATCAGAGAAAGGGGGGTAGGGGGGTGGGGAGAAGGCCCTCTTTCTCAGGTCCTACCAAAAGAATCAGGAAGAAGAGAGACTAACTCTCCACTCACATGTGAGCAGGAAAAGAGCGGTCCCAGGGAGGTCACTGCATGTGCTGTGAAAGTCCAAAAGCCCTGATAAAGTTCATATCTTGCTTCAGCAAATGGTTTTGCCCAGTGAGACCTCAACCATATCTAACCTGTGCTCTTGACACCAGGATTAACAGTTGGAAAGCCCAAAGCCATTTATGTTCATACAAGGCACTCCCAAATGTTTCCAGAAAGCTGGAGTCCCAAACAGTGCAAAACTGAGGTTTTGGCATGTAGGAAAAATACTATCTCCATCTATGGGAGAGTCCATGAAATAGCTCTGAAAGACCTTCAGCCACGGTTTACCCTCACAATCTGGAAGATTCTAGTTTCTTCCACAGCTAATTCAGTGCAGGGAAAGGCCAACAGTTGCTGTTTTGCAGGATGGAGAAGAGCAGCAGAGAACACAAAGAGATCTAAGTCCTGGTAAGCCTGTTCTCATGTCTAATCTCACCAAGAACACCATTATGCAGTCTGTGGCACCTGGTTTCATGCAATAATCTTTCCTTGTGTATGTTCTCCCTCTGCATGGGGTCATAGTGTGTGGGTTGGTTTCCTGTTCGAGGAGGAACAAGAGCAGCAGCAGATTGGAGCCAGACAGCAATGAGACCTTCCAGCAGGCCCTTTAAAGCTCCCCACCTAACAGTAGGAGGCATGTAAGGAGGAAGAAAGAGCCTTAATATTACACCACAGAGCTAATCATCATAGAGAAAAGCCTTTGTGCATTGTGAAGTGCAGGTCAAAGCAGCTCAACTCAAGTGAAGTCAACAACCCCTTATGCTGACACAGTTGCTCATCACAGAGAGATGAATGGAAAAAGCTGGAGAAAATTGCATCATCACAAAGCAGCACCTTTGAATATGGGTGTGCTGAGATAAAACTTACCCCTACCCTCCATCTGCTTACCAGCAGGTCCCTGGAATAGATCTGTCTGATACATGACAAGAATCTAGTCATTAGCTTTGTATTTCTTAGCAGCCAATGCCTGCCCTGCTGAATTCATCTGGCTGAAAGGTTTATTTTCCTCTACTTTGTGCCTGACAGTGTCATCCTTCAAAAAGCATGCAGTTCTCCATCCTAGATGCAGCCTTGCATGATCCCTCTGAGGGACCTCAGGAAGATTTCCAAGTGAGACACCTGAAGTGCACCTTGACTCCTCTTACTGAGGACCTGTTCCTTAGGCTACATGTGTCCACCGACACCATTTAGGATCCACTGGGAGCTAAAAACTCCCCTATGGAAATCATAGGACAACCCTGAAGAGTCCCTGAGTCTTGGTTTTGCTGCTGAGCTCCTGGCCATCAGGGTTAGTACCATCCTTACAGTTTTCTTTGCCTCTGGACATGGTTCCACCACTCACGCAATTGAGATTGTCTGCACCTGGCAGAGCCCTGTCCCCTGGCACTGATCAATAACCACCCCTAGGTGCTACCGCCCTGTGGCACCCAGTTCTTTACCTCCATCCATTCCTTCCCTGTTCTGACTCCAGAGCTACAGAGTTCAGCCCCTGGCTGTGACTCTTTCAGGCACTGGGTGGATAATGAGAGGGGTGAGTGTTTTGTGCTCCACGGAGCTCCCATTGTTCCCCTCTCTTTGTCTTCCCACCCCAACGCTCACTGGCCACCTGCCTTCTTCCCCAGCCTTTTGAAGAGGGATTCTTTGCTTCCCTTTGTTGTTCTCCCTGCCCCAAGCTGCCCACGCTGCAGCAAGGCAGGCTCCAACCCCTGAAAGAAGCCAACAAAAAGGCAAGAACCCAGCCTGGCTGGGACCAGATCAACACGGCACAGGGCGGGGGGAAGGGTAAGGCTGGGTAGCAAGCAAAGAGTAGATCTCCCATCCCAAAAGCACACAAAATAAAACAAACACAGCAGAGGAAAATAGTGAAAGCAAGCCCAGTACTCATTATCGGAAATATTCAGAGCAGAAGCTCCTTGCAAATTATATGAGGAAGTGGCTTCAAGTTGCACCAGGGGAGGATTAGATTGGATATTGGGAAAAAATTTATTCCCCAAAAGGGTTGTCAAGCTCCAGAACAGGCAGCCCAGGGAAGTGGTGGAGTCACCATTCCTAGAGGTATTTAAAAGATGTGTAGATGTGGTGCTGAGGGACACGATTTGGTGGTGAAGGTTGACAGTCGAACTTGACGATCTGAATGATTTCTTTCATCTAAAACAGTTCCTGTACAGGAACTTCTTGATGAGAAAGGCAGTGAGCCTGGCTGGCACCTTCTACCATCAGCCCAGTCACTATGCTCAGGCCTCAGGCAGTGCTGGACAATGTGGTGGCTGGACCACACATGGTGGCCATGATCACCACCCTCCTCATGCTCCTGCATGCTGCACAATGCCTGCCACAAGCAGCAAACTGCAGCTGAGAGATGGCTCTGACCTGGGCAGGCAACAAGACTGGAAGGTTGCACATCAGAATATGGAGTGGGTTTGAAGAATCCCTCAGCAGGAGCCAAGCTCAGTCAAGACCTTCTGCAAGTACAACTAGCAGCACATGTCTGCTGGCAGGATGTAGTTTCTGTATCACTTGCATCATCCAGGTCCATTAGTGTCTGTACAACACAGTACTACCTAGAATTATAGAACTGTTTAGGTTGGAAAAGATCTTTGAGATCATGTAATCCAACCATTAACCCAGCACAGCCAAGTCCATCACTAAAACACATCCCTTAGTGACACATCTACACTTTTAAATACCTCCAGGGATGGACACTCCATCACTCCACTCCAGGGTAGCCTGTTCCAGGGTGTAACAAGCCTTTTGGTGAAGAAATATTTCCTGATATCCAATCTAAACCTCCCTTGGTGTAACTTGAGACCATTTCCTCTTGTCCTATCACTTGTTACTTGGGAGGAAACACCAACACCCACCTCTTTCTGCCATACCAGCGGCTCCATGAGACCTTCTGCAGCTAGCAAGAATAACCCTGATGTGAGTGCCCCATGCCCACATGGCCCAGCAGGACCCTACTTGGCTGTGGATAGCTGCCCAGCATTCACATTGTTCTTGAGCACAACCAATGAGGTACTCAAATGCAACCAGTACGTACAGCTATAGCAAGAAGAGATTTTGCAGCAGAGGTCTGTTCTCATGCACAGGAGCCACCTCCAGACCATACTGGGAGACAGGGTGACTCCGCTTGGCAGAAGTCACATACTCACATGCTGACCTATGATCAAGACAGAAGACAAGTCTCTCCATGAGCATAAAACCACTACACTAAAATAAAACATTATCCATTCACGCCTGCAGCCTGTGAATGTAGTTAAAGGAATAAATTGCTCCCAGCTAGCCTGCGCCCTCCTGGCTCCAGCTCACTAACATGTTTGTACAGGTCACAGCCTGGTTCAGATTGCCTCACCTGCTGCATCCCCAAAATACCAGCCCCTCGGGCGAAAATCACAGAGCTGAATTAGCTATGGTAATCAGCTCCACAGATTTCTCCTGCCAAAGCTAGGCAGCACAGCTCCTGTCACTGCAGAGCCAGGCTCCACTACCAAAAAAACCCTGGCTGCCAGGCTGCTCCTGCCTGGGCTGCAGCTGGGTTTGCAGAGTGACCCTTCAAGCCCCTTCCCACAGTGGAAAGCCTGTGGAGATGCTGTACTGCTTCACGAGATAACTGCTGCTGGGAAGCTGCTTTACACTGCAAGCAACACTGGCATACAAAAAGGCTTACAAAAACCTGCTCTAAGGAAGCTACTTATTACTGTAGCACCAATCTAGCAGCAATATATCATGGACCATAGCTCACATCTGGTAAGACCTAGCAGTGTAAGGTTTATATTTTACCTAAGTTATTTTTTTACCTCCTTCTCTGGTCCTTGATTTACCCTACATGGGAGGTTTTGTACACTCCAAACAGCCTGCAAAAATGCTTTGCAAAAGAGTGCAAAGAAAGGGCAAAATATTTACCAGAGATGAGACACAGAAGCATTCACTGCACCCACATGCTGTAGGCAGCTGGTCAGAAAGACTGCAGAGAGTATGGGAGAAGCAAAGGGAGCTGCTGGAGTGGCCAAATGAGCAGTGCAAGTCCATTTCCCCTCGCATGCTCGCAGTGCCTGGGGGCGCTGCAGACAGGACAGGCACGGGTCCACAGGATGGGCAGCAGGAGGTCTGGGAAGTGCATCACTTTGGCTTGCTCAGCCTGCAGCTGTGACCTGCCCAGCATGGGGCATCACCCCGTTTGTGCCCCACATCCCAGGGACCTGTCCACAAGATGCAGCTCGTCCTCACCCTTGGACATGACAGGAACTACTAGAGGCCTTGGCTAGAGCAGCGTCCCCTTGCCTGCTGGGGACAGAAGGACAGCAGGGCCAACAGCTCTTGAGGACTTTGGCACACATCTCCCACTACAGCTAGCAGAGACACAGCTGCGACAGCGGGATCTCGGCAGCAGGAATCCCCCCAGCCTCAGCAAAGTGGCATGGAGGGGAGGGCAGGGCTAGCCTCCTCCCCAGCCCAAAGCCCACCCCATTAGCATGTCCCAGTTCCCATTCCCACACGGTCAGCACGTTATCCTCAGTCCCGCATCCCAGGGCCTTGGGAAGTCTGAGCTCTCTCATCCTATTCAAACCTGGGAGCTGGCACACAAAGAAAGGGGAGCAAAACCCAAACCCCCTTGTGCCCACCCACCCAGATGCTTGGCTCTGGGGGATCAAAGCTTTGCCAAGGAGCAGCTCTGTGGGAGCGTAGCCGGGCAGGTCGGAAAACACGCAGCCATGGGGGTTTAGCCCAATTTCCTCAGGAAATGAGGCTGGTTGAGTCACAACTATTAGTCACAGTGCCTAATGAATTCTGAGCCCTTTGGCCAATTTCAGACAAAACTGACTGAAAGGAGAGTCCTTGAGGTATTAGGTTCCTAAGAAGCTTTGAGGGGTGGCAGCCTCAGCTGCAGAGCCTGCTCTGAAGGGGGCTGTGGGAACTCATCTTGTCAATCCCACCACTTGAAGATGTCTTGGCTCAGGTCTAACTGATGCAACCCAAATTGAGAACCCCAAAGAGGGGATTCATCTGAACGAAACACCCACAGCCTAAATATCCTCCATGACACATCCCCAGGGAGCAGAAACACCAGAACAGGCCACATCTCACTGGAAGGACAGTCAGCAGGAGCAGCCTCTCTGCCCAGTGAGGACTTTGCTCAGCTCCAGCCCACAGTTTGCTGATTTATGTTTAAAACACAGACAATTAAATTACATGGGAGCTGATGCTGCTTAATGCATAAAGGCACTGAAATGCCAGGCCTCATCGGGTTGCCATGTAAATCACCATGGTTAAGCGGGTAACTGGGAGCACAAATAGCAGGGCCTGAGCATGCGTCACCCAAAACTCCCTGTCAGCAGCAGAATCCAGAGGCGTTTCAGGAGGGTGAGCAGGGATAAAGGGGAGCAATCCCATCAGGGTACAGCTGGCAGTGGGTAGGCTGGCAGTGAGGGCTTGACACCCCCCTTTATGAGGGATTTTGGCTGGGGAATTATACCCCGTATCAGGCAGAGCCACACAAAAGGGAGAGACAGACTCCAGTAATTTACACACCAAGCGACTCAGGTTCCACTGAACTAAAATCAATACGAATAAAGGAATAATAAGAAGAGAAGCTGTGAGGATGGATGGGAAGGGAATAGCTAAGCATCCTGCTAGGGAAACAGCATAAATCCTGCTGAGCTCCAGGCTGCTGCCTCTGGGACAGGCTTAGGGTGCTGTCCTACTTCCCTCCTCCCCGCAGCCACATCACCCTTCCCTGGCCCAGCACTGGCATTTGGTCATTTGGGTGCTGAGCTGTGTCGAGCAGCTGAACCAGCAAAAAAACTAAACCTTTAAAATAAGGCCTGGTGCTGGTGATGGAGCACAGGAGGAGAGCTTAAGGTTCGCTGAACTGCTCCGGGGGCAGCAAGCCCCCATTATCACACTGAGCCACACAAATGGCTCAGCCACAAGGCTGAGAAGTGATGAAGCAGAGCCCTGTACAGGCTACCAGTCACATCAAGATCCACTGCAAATCACCATCCAAGCCATGCCAGGATTTTCTCCTTCAGGGAATTGTGTGTTCCTCTCCAGGACAGAGCATGTACTCCATTTTTCCACTTTTCACCTGGAAAGCATCTGCAGACATGCCAGTGCCCTGAATGCTTCCTCAGAAGCAGGCCAGAAGCCACCAAAAGAGCTTTGCCTCACTAGCCCTTCCCTAACAACTCTGAGCACCGGACTTTTGCTGTTCATTAATGAACTTCTTGTGATAAAGCAGCTCTCCTGTCACATGCCACAGAAATGGAACTGAGCACAGGGGGCAGGCATGGGAGATCAGGGGAGCAGCTCCTCTCACAGGTTTGCTCAGAAGTGAGAGAACATACGGAGCTTTGGGGATTTCACAGGAAACATTAACACTGCCAAAGGTCACCCTTTTCTCTGAGAGCTCCACAAATCAAACAAGCAGCCCTTGCAAGCCAATTAGCAGCAAATGTGAAAGATCTGGATTTTATTTATGTAACATCTAGCAAACAAAACCAGATTTCAGCCCCATCTAACACAGAGACAGAAGCTGGCAGAGCCACATGTCAGGTCACTTTAAGCCTGCTCTATGCATTCAGCATGTCCTTGTGGGTGTCGGGTCTTTTACAGCACCACAGGCTGTGGCAAAACGAACACCCTGCAAATTACCACTGGTGCCACAATGACATTCCCTGGCCATCTTTGGGCATATGAAATGATTAAGTAGTAAATTTAAGCTGGGAGGGGGGAAAAAAAAAAAAAATCCTTTTCCACACATAACACAATGACATGGTACAGTTTATTACCACCAGATGTTGCGGTAGCCAAGAGCACAAGCTGCTTCAAAAGAGAGCAGACATATAAATGGGGGAGCAGATCAGCTGGCTACCAACCCCAGCAGTCTGGCTGTCATCCCTGGCTGGGGAGGAGCATCCCTGCTCCTCACTGCTGGAAGCCAGCAGGCTCTGCCATGGGAAAGATCAGCCCTTGTTCCCCAGCATTTGATACTGTCCGGTGTTGGAAGCTGACCATGGAGCTTAGTCCTGAGCTGGGCTGACATAGCCACCCTCGTGTTCTGCTCACAGGTGGGGAGAATGCTAAAGAGCAAACCTGGAGTCAATTGCACCCTGGCAGGAGCCTGCAAGTTATCCAGCTGTGCGCAGCAAGGCAGGCATTTGAGTGGTGATTTAGATCCAGGCATCAACCAAGCCCTCCTGGTCGGGGGTAGCTACGTGCAGGGGAGCCTCCAGCCATGACCCAAGACCCACGGGGGCCCCCCCCCCAGGACCCACTTAATGGGTCAGAGACACCCCTGCCCCAGGACGCTTCCCATGGGTCAGGAACCTCTCAGGACCCCCCTCCCCCAGTTATGGGTCAGAGACATCCCCCCCATAAGCCTGCAAGTGATCCAGCTGTGTGCAGCAAGGCAGGCATTTGAGTGATGATTTAGATCCAGGCATCGACCAAGTCCTCCTGGTCAGGGTAGCTACCTGCAGGGGATGTGGAGCTTTGCCTTTGAATCAGTATAACATGCAGCAAGTCAGTCCATCTCTGCAGGCTCATCTGAGGCCCTGCAGCAGACCCCAGAGATAGATTTCAGTCTTGGCCAGACTGGCTCTGCTGGGCACTGAGGCATGGAAGCAAAACAGAGCAGGAGCCCAACCCCATCAGCCAAGGCAGGGCACCCCTTCTCACACTGCAGGCATGAAAGCCTGGCTCATTGCAGGGCTTGATCTAGTGCCCCCTACAAACTCCTCCATGCCTGGGGACATGGAAAGCTACTCCATCCCTTTTGTCACCAATTTAAATCCAACTCGCTGCTGTTTGTCTGCAGCAGAGCCGTTTGGCAGCAGCAGCACATGGTGCTGCTAGATTAATCACTGCTACTCACTGGCGTGGTTCACACACACATCAGCCCAGCAGGAGTAGTACCCAGCTTTGTCATCACAGAAGTACTTTTCAAATATACATATAACAAACCTAACATCAAACATCCTGAAAGAGAAACTTCTCTCAGATGATATCCCAGGCTCAGCCTCCACAGAGCACAAACAGAAGGGATGAATGATGTTGGAAACAACAAAGAGAAGTAAATTGTCTCCTCTGGATGAACTCAAGCTTAAAAATCTCAAAAAAGGAACTTGAGTTGCTTTTGTCTCTGCTGAAAATCCACCTCCTGCTTGGACAATACGCGGCTGTTCGGGAAGCAAGAGGCAGCCAGAGAGCTGGGCTGGAGCCTGGTCGGGCTCTATTTACAGCCCCGCAGCTATCCGAGGAAACAATAGAACCTGAGCATTTGCTTTGATCGGCCTATTCAGGTCTCCATTGTATTCATGCAATATGTTAACTAATAGCAATAGGTCATGCTTCTGAGATGCCTTCTATTCTACAACCAAGACAACTTTACCAATGCTCATCTGCACCCTCCCAGCACCGAGGTACGTGAGGTCTCATCTCACCCTTCAAGCCGATTCAAGAGAGGAAGAGGGAACCTGCAAACATGCCTAGGATGCTGGGCTGAGATGGGCTCTTCAGGGCAGCCCTCAAGCACCCACGATGGTTCCTACAGAGGAATACCCAGCATACCTGGCATCCTCCTGGAGCTGTCCAGAGCAGCTCAGGCTTCAGACCACTTGTGCGGCAGTCCCTGCCACGTGGCATAGCATGACCAGGGACCATGTCCCCAGGGCTGCAGGTAACCAGGCAGCACCTCTCCCCAAAAGGCTGCAGTGAGCCAAGGCTGGGAAACATGGAGCAACACCCAACCACCACGTGTCACTTAAGGAGAGGCATCCCCAGCCATTATATAAATTGCTGATTCGCCATTTAACAAGTTAGCATTAATATTTATCGCAGCATGTTCACAATTGTAAAGATCTTCATTTAAAATGTTTTGTGCCTCACACCCTGTCAGCAGGGAAAGCACTATAAGGCAGAAAGCAGGCTTGCAGGCTCTAATGCAAAGTGATGGCTCCAACTTCAGAAGGGAAGCCTGTTTCCAGCAGGAACATCTGCTCTCAGTGTGGAAAGTGGGTACCTAGTCGAGAAGGCTGGGAGCAGATGGAATGGGGAAAATTTCTCCTCCTTGTTGCAAGCGAGGTTCACTACTTCACCAGATTGCCTACGGGGTGGTGCCACCGTCCCAGGCTGCATCCCCACACTTTCTTCACTTCTTGCTCCAAAGCAGGTGGAGGGGAGGGCTTGGAAAGCATTTTAATTGTTCGATTCAGCAAGAGCAAACCCAATTTAGATCTGGTGCTGGAAGCCATGCCACTGGTGGTGACGCAGCTCTCCATCCCTCACATGCCTGTAATCACAGTCGGTCTGGTGACAAGAGCTTTGCATAGTCTGCATCACCAGCATCAGGAAAGGTGAGAACTGTCAGAAGGACGAGAGGTTGGACTGAACCAGGCAAGGGAAAGGTGAGAGGACAGGAAAGGGAAAAAAAAAAAAAAAAAAAAAATCAAGATTAAGGTGGAAAAGTGAGAAGAACTTTAATGCTAAGATCTGTTAAACCTCCCTCTTGCAGAGCCTTATGCAGGTGCTTAACTTTGCAGGCTGTGAGTAATCCAATTAAAGTTGTTAAATCCTGCAGAGACTTAAATTCAGGGGAATTAATGATGGCGCGCAAAGTTAAGCGCATGCTTACTGGGTGAAATAGTGGGAAAAAGAGACCCCTTAGGAGACACAGCTTCGTGACTTGGAAGTTTGAGAAGTGGAAAAAACCACCGTCAAATATATCAAGAAATAATCTTGCTCTGGGTTGGAGGAAGCGTTTGATGTGACCTAAAAGTCTCTTCCATCTCCGACTTCTATTAGTCTGTGACAAGACTTAAAAGGTCACCTAGTCCACCCCTTTGCTAATGCAGGATTATTCCCCACAGCACAGTGCCTGTTACTTTGTCCAGTCTTAAATGAAAAGCCTTGCAAAACTTCCTCTTCCCAAGGACCATTATCCTCCCAATTCTAATGTGTTTCTTTTTGTCAATAGTTCTGTCAGTATAATGAAATCCTTGCTGTGCTAAATTGCTAAAAAAGATCTAAAAGTCGAATCTTCTTCTAATATGACATGAAAGTGCTGGTATAAAAATAGGATTGTATTAGCGATTCTCCACTGTATTGTATTAACATCCTATTTCACTTAAGAGAGGCAGGACTGAATTATCTGTGGATTCTTCCAGCCACTACTCGTACAAAGCTGTGTATTTGGGGTTCAGAACTGCATAACTTTCCATTAAAGCAATACAATAAAATCCTATGCGGCATGCAAAACGCTGAGGCAGGAGTTTAGGGCCAAGCACGGAGGGCAACCCTGTTCTTCCTTGCATCCATAGTCCACAGCCTCTGCAAAGCTGCTAAGGACATAGGAAGAGGTGTAAGAAGGCAGGTAAGTAAGACTTGAGGCCCCAGAGGCAGAAAAAAAGAACAGGCATGAGTTTAGGAAAATGCAAGTGTTACAAATGTCAGCCACAGAAGTGTGTGCAGAGCTGGGATGGGGATGGAGTTTAGTTTCTCCCGTTCACAGGTCAAAAGTCTGGGCCAGTCCAGGTGAGAAGAAAGAGCTGGTGGCAGAGAGCGTGCAACCTCAATACAATCAAAACACACATTTGTAGCCAATTTTGAGGGCATGCCAAGAAATTCATCTGCCAGGAGGAGGACTGATGCTCCCAGCACACTTCAAGGAATGAAGCTCCTGGCATCCTTCAGAAGGGATGGGGAGAAGCAGTGGAGGTGTTTGAGACCAGCTTTGAGGCAGTGCTTGAGCAAGCAGAAAATGGAGATGATGCTCTGAACACTTACAACCTCTGTCAGCATGGCCCCAACCTCAGCTCACTCACGGGCACTTTGTTCCAAACCTTTGCCTGCTGTTTGGTGGCAGGTACAGCTGCTTTCCCACTGCACTGTGCCTGCAAGCAAGCTTTTAAACTAACCACTTCCCTTGTCCCATCCCTACCAGAATTAATCCAAGTTGAATGTGTTTTTGCACTCTACTGTAACAAAACCCAAGAGTAATGTTGCCCCATTTTCTTCCTAAAAACAGGTTTGGATTCTTTGAAGCCCCCTGACCTTCAGTGAAGCTGTTTGTAGCATCTCATTTACCAGGAATCTAGGGGGGGGAAAAAACACCAGTCTCAGCTTGTTTCGGCCCAGTTCTAGTCACCATTCCCAGCATGTTCTGCAGCCATGTCCTCCCTGGGATTTACAGAGACTTATTTTCCCAACACATGCTCTGTCATTACTATTCTTTTTTTTCCCCTCTTTTTTTTTTTTTCTTCCTCTTTTTTTACAGCATAGCGGAAACCTATTGAGTAGAAAGCCAGTGGGAAGCCACAGCTATTGTATCTCTGGTTTAGTTCCTTATCTGCCGAGGGGTCCTTTTGTGATTGTGTTGAGGAAGGACATGCAGACAGCGCCTTTTATCAGCAGCACAGCATCTCTGGAATGAAAGGAGAGGCAGCAGGGATGCAGATGTGACGTTAAAGTATAAAAATCCACCATATGGTAAAGATTGCTTCAGCTACAGTCTGGTCAAGATGTTGACACTTTGGTTATGAAAAACAATATGTATCTCTCTCTTGGTGGTTTCTGTTCAAATTAAATGTTTTGTATCAGGCAGAGAACTAATAACGAGCCAGAATTTCCCTCGACAGCAAAGTAGCAACAAATATGGAGTAATGTGAAGGCTGACTTGAAAATTACTATTCCCAAAGATGCAATAAGCGTAGAGATAAGATTTGCTTAGAGGACTTGGATGAGATAAATGCTAAAGGTGCTGCTGGTGGGAAGAGAACCCAACAAGAATGGGCAGAAGGAAAAAAAAAAAAGTTGCATTTAAAAACCACAGTCTGACCTGTCAACATTTCTTTTAATGCGGAATGCCTCCTGGATATCAGGCATTGCTTCAGCCTTCTGCAAAGCCTCCTCCTTCCCACAGCTAAGGATAAGCAAAGAAACAGAAGAAAAGGGTATCTGGGTGCAAAACATTGTGCATTCAAGCCAAAGCACACCTTTGTCAGTGCCTTTGGAAGATAAGATGCCCTAACACGTGCACGGAGGCAGAGCATGCCGCTGGGGAGCAGCTCTGCTGGCAGCGAGTATGGCTCAGGCACTCAACCACAGCTCCTCTGACTGGGGATCTTTTGGGCCTGGAGGTGACCTGGCAATGCAGTTGCAGCAGCACCAAGGTGCAAAACAAGCAAATCCAGCTGAGGCTGTTCTTCCTACCAACTGCATTCTGGAGGCACAGCAAGTCGGGTCTGGCTCAGGCTAAAATAAACTTTTCACATCAAATATTTAATACCCCAAAGTCTCTTCCCGAGGCTACGGCCCGGGGCTGTGTACCCCGTGCAGACAGGCTCCCGTCCCAGAGAGCTGAACTGTGCACACCGCGCTCCACGCACCCGGCATCTTCCGGTGCTTAATGCAAGTTAACAGCAGTGGCGATGACTTATTTAAGAGCAGATCAAGAAATATCCCAGCTCTCTTTGGAGACTTCAAAAGCAGCTGAACACTACCAGTATCCTCCGATAAAGACACAACTTTGCTGTACTGTCTGCCTCAGGGGAACCTCACGCCGCAGCAGGAAGGGAAGATGCAACCACCATAGAGACGTCCCCATAGAGGGGAGGACCCTACAACCATCCAGCCCCAGCACTCCAAAAGCTGCCAAACCTACTGCAAGTGGAGGGAAGCCAGGACGACTCTTCTGCTGCCAAGGCAGCATCCAGTCCACAGTCACAGTGGATGTTAAAGCTGCCCACATCACCCATCAAGGACACAGAAGGTGGTTGCTACAACAGGAAGCCCCCGAGCCCCCAGCAAAGCTGCTTTTTTTTTTCCTTTCCCCTGGAGAAGCACATTGTGCAGCTGTAGGTACCCTGTGCCTGTAGGTTTCCCTGTGCCATGGGCCAGAGAAGGGGCACAGTGGGGATGCAGAGCCATGCTGGAGCTTGGAAGCTGAGTTAAATGATGGAGGAAGGACTATGCAGACAAAACTCACTCCTTGCTGAGCACATCATCTGTCTCACCCAGCCGGGCTGCTCATTGCTGCCTTCACACCCACGAGCATCTTCACAACAGAGGCAGCAAGTGAGCAAAAGGAGGGCTGGGGAGGTAATTGGCAGGTGGTCTGGAGGTTCCCACTGAAAATTAGAGCAAGAGACATCAGCTCTTGTCTTGATCGCAAGTGCAAGCAGGTGAGACTGGAGTAGAAGTACAAGAGAATTGACATGCTTTAACAGAGACCTTGGGAACAGCTTGCTGGCCAAGGACAAAAATGTCCTCCATCCATAGATGACATTTCCCACTGGCAACTGTGTAACCAAAGCCCCATGGCCAAAATCTCCACCCCAGGCTGAGGCTGATAGGAGATTTGATATTGATTCACTGGGGCCAGGATTTCATCCTGTGATTTAAATCTAACTCCTCCAAAGAGAATAAGATCAATTTTACAGAGAATCAAACAGATAAAGAACAGCCTTTGAGTCAGTGTGCAACAGAGGCAGAGAGTTTAAAAAAAAAAAAAAAAAAAAAAGTTCTTTCCTTATCAGGAAGATTAAAAAAGAAAAAAGATAGAAAGGAACCTGGAGAATGTTGTTTGCTCATTTTTCCTTTTCCAGTCAAAACAACCCCGCCTCTGTCTGCTCTCCACATAGGCACCGAGGGAGCAGAGCAGTGCAGGGTTTCTCATAGCATCCAGTTACTGGTGTTCCATCCCTGCAGTCCCCATCCCTAGAGACCCCTGCTCAGCTTCTCTACTGCTACCTCTATGCCCAGCCGTTCCCAGATGGCCCCTGCTCCACAAAGCTGCCTCGGCAGTGAGGTGGCTGACCAGGTCCTATGTGCTGAAGGCTCACGTCTGCAAAGCTGTTGCAAGAGATGGGAGATGGTGAAATATGCTGGTGGTACCACATCGATCTGCATGGGCAGGAGAGTTGCCTCAGGAGGGGCTGAGGAATGAGAGAAAGATGAGGAAGGTAGAGATTTGGAGCTGGAATGGGGAAAGCAGCTCTCCTGCAGCAGGGAAGTCACATGCTCCAGGGGTACAGAGCCCTCTGCCCCAGTTGCCTCTGGAGGATGTGAGCTGCCACCAAGCAGTGCCCACCCATCCTGCCCTGGAAGCTGGAAACCCTTGCACTAAGCTTCTATCTCATGAAGGTTTTATTACTACAACTCCTTTTTATTTTGGCCTTGGAAGACAATTCATCAGCCTCAGGGAGCACAGACTGGCTCCCACCAAGACAGCTGCTCTGCTCCTGCACTATCTGCCCCTAAAGCACTGGGCCAATTTTGAGTTTCTTCTGTCCTACAGCTTTGCAAGACAGGAGGCTTGTGTTTGCCCCTCTGCTGCCATCCCAGCCACCTTCACTTACCCTGGGCAGGAGCACCTGCAAGCAGCACAGGATCCATGGCAGAGGCTTCTGCAGGCAGCTGCCCCCCCGCCTATTATTTAACTGCAACCCAGAGACAATTTTTCTTGGAAAAAGCTTTTAAGCTTGATCAGTGATGGGGTTAATATTGTTTGCCCTGTGTCTCAATTTTTTATCTGTATTAATGGGAAGTGCCACAGCAGAGTTTTCTTCAGCCGTCCTGCAGCAGTGCTTTGCTGGGGTTTGGCTTTTTTTGAAACACTGAGTTGCAATGACTGATCATGCTGCAGCACAGCAGCTACCAACCACATCCCTGCAGAAGCTGCCCAGACACCCCTCTCAATGGTGTAATAGCTACCCTAAATCCCAGAGTTCATTCCCAAAGAACCATCTGGGAGAGCAGAGGTGGGAGTACCACAGGGCAGCACAGCAGCAGAGGTGAGCTCTAGAATTGTTCACCTGCCCGCGTCTGCTCTCTGATGGCTCTTTGGGGACTCCTGGCTACATCACGTTCAAAAGAAAAAGACAACAAAACAAAAACCAGGTGCAAGTTAAACAAGTGGAAGGTCTGCTGGGGCTGGCAGCGAAGTTGGGCTTTGCTGTCTGCACAAGGCAAGCAATGGCAGCAGCCCCATGGTGGGCAACTGGTCCCGCACTTTCCCCTACGGGCAGCAAAAGGTGGGAGCTGAGCCCAGATCCAGGAGCAATAGAAATGCAGGACAGAGACCTTCACTACCCACAACACTCTGTGTTTGCAGAGCCATGCTTCAAACAGAAATATATTATATTTTTTTTTTGCTCTGTGCTTTCAGGTCTTTGATCCCTCCAATTTATTTGTTCTTGTCTTTGTGGGCTTCACAGTCAAAATGTATGATAATTCACTGCTTGTTAATCCAATTTGGCTCTATTTACATATTGCAGTTTAACATCAAATATAATACAGAATCATATCCAGAAGAGACAGAAATGAGATGGGTGCCTATGAACCAGCTCTGAACCTTGCCCGGTGAAGACAGGCTGCTTTCTTTACTAATTTAATCTCTCTCTGGTTTCACCAAGACAGTTTTCATGGCTAAGTCCCTCACCACAGCCAGGAACACAGCAGGGCAGAGGCTCTGCACCTTGGAGTGCAGCACGGCACCCAGAAACTCTATAGCACGGGACAGCAGAGACAGACAGCCACTGGCAACACCCCAGAGATGCTGGGGAAATCAGGGGCTGTCGAGGGGAACAGCAGCTGCCTTGGGAACCCAGCCCACCCGCTCTTCGTAGAGCTCTTCGTGCTCCTGTTTATCAGCCACGCACGGCACAGACCAAAGCCTGCAGCCCAGCAGTGTCACGGAGAGACTTGCCTGGGCAAAGCCAGCCCAGCCCCAGGGACCTCTACGGGGCTTGCTTCAGCTCAGGATCTGGCCCTGGGTGCAGGGAAGGCTGCCGAGCACTACAAGTCAGCACAGCCCAGCAGCAGCTCCAGACAGGCACGCTGCAAAGAGAATCCCTTTTCATCTGCAGCGGACGCTCAGCCGCGCTCCCCGCGCCGCCCACCTCGGCCCTTCCTGGCACTGTTATTGATGCAAACTTCAACCCGCGGTTCCTCCTGCTGTCTCAGCAGAGGAGACGCTGCAGCTCTTTGGGGTGTGCCGGCGGGGACAGAGGATGGATGGCGACAGCTGGCCGGGGAGCACGGCGAGGACATGTCACCAACCTGACATCTCCGAGCCCCCAGCTCGCTGCGAGCAAGAGCCTGCAGCCAGCACAGCGAGCTGCCTGGCCTTGGAGGGGGGTTATTAAATCAGGAGTAAGCCCGGCGCCCGCGGGGTCCCGGCAGGTTCTGGATGAGGGATGTCATGGCGAGAGTACTCCCTCTGGAAAGATTTCTGCCCCATTTCAGCTCTCAGCCTGCAGTCAGCCCAAGCCTGACCCCCAGGCTGGGGCTGTGCACTGCCCCACTGAAACCTGGGTAGCCCCTCAACTGCTGCCTTCCTTCCTCCACTTCCCATTGCTGTTATTCAAGGGCCATCCCCCCACAAACATGTTCAGTTCCTACCTGGGCGATGAGCCCACTGCGTTGGCACAGCTCTGGAGCTGGCTCCCTGTGCAGGCAGAAGATATAGCTGGAGTATGCTGCAACACGGCTCACTGGCTCCTCGGGCATGGATGTGAGCAGGAGCATCCACCTGCAAGCCAGTCTAAAGACAACATGGACTACAAACCTGTCCTCCACAGCAAGCTTTATCTCCTTTTACCCACCTGCCAAATGGCTCACTAACAAGGGTGTAGCCAAGCCCCAGGTGCTGGTGCTGATCCTTGTGCTAACACACCCCAGAAGCCTCCTGCTCACTGTATGCCCCCCAACCATGTGAGGTGATGCTCAGGCATGCAGGTCAAGCATCTCCCTGCCCTAGGAAAGGAGCTTCCATGTCGCTGCTCTTGTTCCAGTCCCACTTTTGTGTCACCCTGGCTGTAAGAGCAGAAGCTGTTAGGGGAGGGCATTTTGCTCCTGCTAGCCACAAAGCACTCAGACACTAAGTGTGTAAGAGCAGTCCATGAACAGACAATTCATTCAGAGGCAGTGAATGCTCCTTACCATCTCCCCACAGCCACCAAAGTGCCCTCCTGGAGATGTCTTTTCTCCTTGACCATGCTTCATCAGACAAGTGTGTGAATGTTGGAGACATTTCCTAAATGTGCCTATCCCTCTTGGAACTGTTTCCTTTGAAGGTGACAGGTTGGTTGTGTGAAGCACCGGTACCCTGCTCAGTTTTGTAGAGGCAAGTAGAGGGAATCCACCAATAGCCAGAGGTGCAAAGGGACTTGGAGCCTGCCCATCACCAGTGGGGACAATGACAGCCCCTCATTGATACCAGGAAACCTCTGCCTGAGGTTTACAGTCTTTCAGGTGACAAAGCATATCAGCTGTGGGAGAAGTGGACAGGAAAAGGCTGAGGTGGCACCCAGGGAACCATGCTTCTGCAGGACCAGCACAGGCAGCCCATCAAAGCAAACCCACTGAGACGTATTTAACCAAACACTTACTTTCCATTTTATTCAATAATTGCTTTAATACTAAAATGCATTAGATGCTCAAAGCAGAGAAAAGGGGAAAAAAAAAAAAGAAAAAAGAAAAAAAACACATTTAGGTGGAAAACAAAGTTCTCATCAGATGAAAAAAACCCCAATGTGGCAGGTACACCATTTTGAAACAGAATCGTAATAATTTAATAAAGCTGCTTCATCATCTTCATAAAATAGACAGAATGGTGATTCTTTTTTTTTTCTTTTTCCATTTTGTTGTTTACAATGATTCAATCACTGTGAAAATGTACATAACATACAGATCAGCATATACAACAATTTATTCTTCATATACTCAGCAACAGAGACACCATGGACAAGACGTACCGCTTGCCGCTCTTACCACTGCAAGGCCCGCAGCTCGTGCTCGCTGCCGTGCCAGGCTGCAAGGAGCTGTGCTGCTGGAAACCAGTTTGTGTAAGGGGTGTTTGAAGGCTCTATCCCAGCTTAGATCAGCTGAACATCAGCCGACGGTGACAGAGGATCCGTCTCAGCAGCGCGTGTGGCGGGGTCGGCCGGGCTTCTCCCCGACGTGTACCGCAACTCACAGCTTGGATCAGAGATTACCCAGAGCTGCAAAAGCAGCTGTAGCAACACGATCATCAATTTTCCCCAATGACAGACAAATGTGGTTCCATTCATAATTAATTTTTTTTTCCCCCCTCAAGAATAATTTCAATATATTCATCAGACAGCGTGTTCTTTACAAAAGCAACTTGTTTCCTATTTGGAATTTTAAAACAAAAAAAAAAAAACCACA
>WBNM01024439.1:0-97310 GCA_013399055.1 Ramphastos sulfuratus | reverse complement strand
CCAAAAAAAAAAAGAAAAAAGAGAAACAAGTTAATAAAAAAAAAAAGGAATTCACTTCTGCACAATGTGTGATCCACACACAGGCCACCTTCAGCTTCACAACAAACAGTGAACAGCAACAACCTCAGCAGGACAGTGCTTGGGGGTTTATTTTTCCAGCTACCAGTCACAACCACCCCCCCCGCCCCCGCCCCAGCACTCCTATCATCCCTCCTGGTGCAGCTCTGCAGCCTCAGGGGTGAGAAAGGCCAGGGGCTCCCCAGGGAGCAGGGAAGGGTCCCTGGGCTGGCACAGGGTGGGATGGTCCCCCTGTCCCCCATCCCCAGGGTTGCTCCAGATGGAGTCCTCGTCATGCTCGGGGAGAATCATCAGTGGTTGCTGCTCTCCTGGATAAACAGGGGTGCACAACAAGTTTACCTGAAGGAAACCAACAGCTCCCAGCGATTTTTCCTAAACCAAATCTGAGGACAGGTTATTAAAAAGCACAATAATTACATCTGGAACCCCCCCTGAAATCCCCCCTCACCTACCCTGCAGCCTTGAACGTTTTTGCATGGCCAGTTTCAATGCAACTAGAAAAGGGAAAAAAAAAAAAGGCAAGACAGACTGCAATTTGCCCAGGAGCCCTGAACTCATCTCAAGTGACACAGAGGGACAGTGACAGGAGTAGCAAAATATTCAGGAGAGGGACAAGGCAGCAGAGCTGGGGCCACTCTTCAGCTCTCCCCTCATCCCTGCGTGGCAAGGACGTGCCAGGGAAAGGCCCCTCGCTCAGCATCCCTGGCTGCAGCCTGGGTCAGTACAGAAAACTGGTGTTTAAATGATTTTCTTGGAGGCATAAGGGTTTACTGACCTTTTTAATGCCCCCTTTTAATACAGAATTATTTCACATTCTTTCTCAGCTGCGCTTTTATTCAGAGTGGCAAGGAACGTTTCCTCTGGGTAAATTAGAGAAATGTTTCTTCTTTTTTTTTTTTTCTTTCTTCCTTTTCAGTTAGCATCTATTTTTCATCCCAAACACCAGGCTGGTGGTGGCAGCTCCACAGGCAGAGGGCAACGCTCAGCAGAAATTAACAGCCATTGCTTTTCAGGCAGCGAGGGATGATGACGGGGTGCCCAGGGAAAAGGGGGGCACACGCTGCCCATCCCTGAGCTGGGCAATGTGAGACCTGGATTCCATCCTGCCAGAGGTGGTGGGTGGATGATGAGGCAATGTGGGGACCTGGCCCTGCGAAGCCGAGAGGATCTGACAGATGGGGCATCACAGGCTCTGTCACTCAGCAAAAGCATATGAGAAGCTTCCCCCCACAGAATACTACTCAGAGCTGACAAACAGAGGTGAACATCAGAATAAACCCAGCTTAACAGTCACAGAAAACCCAGTTACTCCAATAGCCCCAAGTCAGCCCCTTTCTTCTTTGCTTGTGTTACAATAGTACACACATCTGGGGAAAAAGGAACAGAAATAAATGACAGCAGTAACAGTACACAGGCAGGAAACACTGCAGGAACAGAAATAACATATCCCTGAAAAATGGGCTCAAACTCCAGAATAGAAGGGAAAACCCCCAGTTCACTTTCCAAAGGGGTGCAGGACATCACATTAACATGTGGGATGGGAGCTGCATGAGGTAGTCATCAACACCAGTGAGGGAAGCATCACAAATTTCATTAGACAACTGTTTTTTGTCGGTTCTTTCCCAATTCCTGGCCCTAGGAAGTGGCAGGGGGAACAGACTGACTGCAGATCTTTCTTGGACCAGCTATGGCTTCAGGCAGGATCAATCTGCCCTGAAGAAACTAATGGCTGAAGCTTAATTTTATTTTGAGAATAATGACTGGAGCTTGTTTCCTTGTTGATGTTTTTAATTTAAATAAATCAAAGTAACAAATATTTCGTCATGATACGTAGACCCTAGAAAGACTATTTCTCTAGAAACCACTAATTTCAACTTGCTGGTACAGCAAACATTGGCAAGAGCTATGCATTTTCCCTTCCAGAATCAATTTTATATTCTAGGAAACATTATTTAGGGTAGGAAAATCTGTTTGGTGAAGGGTTAATAATAATAATAATAATAATTACAATAATAACAATAATAATCATAGCTAACTGAAGTCCTCCTACCGTACTCATACCTCACTGAGGAATTATCACTGCAAGAGAGTGGAGAGCTTTGAAACCCTTCCCCTCTCTCCCTTCTACAAAACAGCTATTAAAGTAGCTCAATTTAAAAATCAATTTTATATGAGTAAATTTGTACCCACACAAAAAAAAATAAAAAGTCCTTAATTATGAGAAAAAATAATTAAATTCTTTCATTTTTTTCTCCATTAAGAAGGCACATTAATTAAATTAGTAATGTTGTTACATATCACCTGTCTGCCCCTAAATTAACATCACTATTGCTCATTCCATACTTATTTATGATGCAGGGATAGAAAGAAACCAGGACAGTCTCAAAGCCATGCCATGGTGACATACAAAGACACACAGACTTGGCATAAGCACAACTGGGAAATGTTGACTTGGAAGTGTGTGTCCAATTGAGAAGGTAATTGAGATCTTTCAAATTAATTCCATGACTTTTGACTTGGAAATGATTGGAGATGGGGCGGGGGCATATCTAAACCTGGAAACTGGATAAAGAAACAGGACACCAACTTCTTGAAAAGACTTTCCATGCATTGCCTCGAAATTATGCAAAAGAAGCAGAGAAGGGAAAAAGTTCAGCACAGTGCATCTGACAATTGCAATCCAGGCAGAATTTTCCCCTGAAAAACGTCTTCCCCTAATGCCCTGTCACTGTCCTGCAAGAGCCAAGGAAGGCCGCAGGTGATGGTGGGGCTGGAAGAAGCACTTGCTCCACCAGGTCTGAAAACTGCAGGTTCCCCAAAGTTTCAGTAAGATGATTGTGTAATTAAATTCTTTCATCTTTCTTTTGGTTTTTTTTTGTTTGTTTTTTTCTTTTTCCATTTTTTTTTTCTTTTTCCTTTTTTTAAGTTTTGGAAGCCTTTTGCCATCACTAGACATACAGTAATTTGCAATATCAAATACAATAATAGTACAGATAAGCATGTGACAGCAAAAGGATTCGTAAACGCAGGGGTGTCCATAGCAAAATAGCAACATCTTCAAACACAACCAACCTTGTGCTGGGTGAATACTGAAATCCACCCGACTGTCACTCCCAACAGTGGCACACAAGCGACGGTCGCTACTTTGTCCAGACTACAAAACCGCCGGGCTGATTACTAAAGATGTCCGAATAAGGAATTTACCATTCCATTCTTTCCAGGAATGGAAATTCATCTTCATTTGGAGATATAAAAATATATAAACTCCGAGGAGGGGGATACCGAGCGCTCCTGAGGACCAGGAAGGGGTGGTGGGGTGGTGGTCTCACCTCTGCCTCCCCCGCCTCTCCCCCCTCCCCACCTCCTAGCAAAAGCAAACCACCAGCTCCTTTGCCCCGGCTGCACACCCTGCTGCCTGCTGAGACGAGTGGGATTGTCACATTAACGATAGCTTCATTTATAAACAATACATTTAGGGAAAGCTTTTAAATACAGCAATCTGTGAACCATTGGTAAGCGATAAAAACAATCTGCGCTGGGAGTCGTGCGGTCCCTCAGCCTCATCTCTCTCCTCCTCCTCCTCCTCCTCTCGCCACGTGCCGCTTAGAGGACGATGTCTTTTAGTCTCCGGGCGCCAGGTGAGTCCTTGTCCCGGCGTTCCTGAAGGAGCGGGTTGCCCTCCTGCCCGCCACTCTCACTGTCCGCGCCCCGGGGCTCTGCCTCGGTTGGCCGGGAAGGGCCATTGTTCCCAAAGGGCTCCCGTTCCCGGTTGCCGGCACAGTGCCCGGCACCGTACGGTGCCACCGTCTTGCCGGACAAAGGGCTCTTCAGGTGGAGGGGTGAGGTGACAGGGCTGACGGCCTCGCAGCCATTGCCTGCCTCGCGGACGGCGCCGCTGACCTTGGGGCTGCAGGCGGCCGGGTCCACCGTTCTTTTGCCTTTGGGGTTGGCAAGCCGCTCGTCGATGAGGGGCTCACCGCCCTCCTTGCCGAAGGTGGCGAAGGTCCTTTTTGTGCTGCTGCAGTCTGCGTAAGGCTCTGTGTCCACCGCCGTCGCCTCGATGGAGAGGGCAATGACGTTCCTGCCGTGCTCAGGGGACTTGGCGCGGCTGGGGACAGCACCGCGAGGCATCCAGCACCTGTCCGAGTGGCCCAGAATGCGGCACTCCTCCCTGCAATGAAATCCTTCGTTCTGATCTGTATGGAGAAAACACAAGGGCTGGTGAACTGGGGACCCCTACCAAGAGTATCCACCACCCCCCCCCCAGCCCATCCTGGGCAGGGAGCCCCAAACATACCAGGCAATGCTCATCACTGCCACCCCAGCAGCAGTTACTCAAGCCCAAGCAGCAACTGTTTTTCCCTCTCAGAAACCCCCACGTCAGAAGAGGGCTTTCCACTGCCATTGCTCTGTCATTCCAAGACTAAAATTTAATTTCCACAGGGTGTGTGTCACCTGCCACTGCCAGACCTACAACCTGGGGACAGAGGCTGAATCCCTCACAGCCAGCCTGTCTCACATGCCAAGCTGCCTGGAGTCAGCACCTTCTAGGTTTCATAACCCATGCTAAAAGCCACCACATTCTAAGTTTGGTTTGATGAGACATTTAAGCTTCACTGTTTTGCAGAGTGGGGAAAGGAATGGAGGGAAGAGAGTGGTTTATTTTCTTTTCTTTTTTTTTTTTTTTTTTTGCTGGTGTATATGTGTGTCTTCACTTTTTACTTAATCCCCACTGACCTCCCACACAACAGAGGTTTTATAAATCTCCAAGACTGCCCACTCCACTGAAGATTAAATGTGTCATTTCCAGCATTGGGGCCTTATTCATACAAGAGCAATAAAGATCCTTTCTCTTGACTCAGGGTTGTCCCAACACCACTTTACAGAGCTGAAATATGGAGTGGTGGTTTAACCCCTTCCAAGGACCTTCCATGCCCAGGAATAAAAGTTCCCAGGTTGGTGCAAACATTTGTGCCTGGTTCTTGCATGAATCCCTGCGCTGCCAGCCAATCCCAAGGGACTGCACCACCTTATTTCTCCATCACAGACGGACAAAGTGGGGCCTAGGGAAGCAGCCAGGCTCAGCCATGTGCATAGCTGGAAATCAAACTCAGGAGTCTCAAGAGCCTTTGCTGACCATCCAACCATGGCTCCTGCTGAACACCACAGGCTCCTAGCTGCTTTTCAGTCTCAGCTTATGACCTTTCCTTCATTTGACAAGAACTTGTAATTGCAGCTAGCCCTCATAAAGCACATTCTTTCCCTACACAAAGACACAGCAGCTTCCTATCATAACCTATACACACACAAAGCAGCACTAAAGCACTAATGCCATCACCCATCCAAAACTGCACTTGCTCAGTGCCGGTTTGATGGATTGAAGGCTGTGAAGGTGCAGACTCAGCCTGGGTTTGCTTCCCGTCCATCTGCAAACCGTTCATTTTGATGCTTTGTACATCTGTGTGCATAACCTCCGCTCCTCAGGCACATTGGTATTTCCACCACATTCGAGCACTAGGGCGGCTGATAAAAATTCTCAGCACATAACACAATGCACCAAAATATGAGCAGCTTAACACTTACAGAGAATAAACGAGTAAAAGGCAGACCTCACTAAAAAGAAAGGGGGGGGGGGGGGAAATAAAAAGGGTGTGTTTTTTTTTAAAGGCAAAGAAGTCAATTAATTGAAAAATCTATGGGTAAAACATTAGCCTTTTTCTCTACATGGGAGCAGCTACCCGGCGGTGCGGAACGCAGCGCAGGGTGGCCGTGCAGGAGGTCTGGCTTTTGGCAGCTGTCTCTACAGCAGTTTGAGGGAAGGATGCTCTGAGCCTTACATGCAGAACAACCTGCGCCAAGATCTAAAGGCCTGTGCTCTTATACTTTGATTCTGTTACTTTCAAGTAGTTGAGCAAAATAAAAAAAAAAAAAAAAAAAAAAGAAAAATTGCCCAGAAAGTGTTGCTGTCTGCCTATTTATCCACAGTTTAACTTCAAAAGGGTGCTACAGGCATACAAAGTTGTGTAGCCTGGCTGTGATAGCAGAGGACTTGGTGATGGCTGGAGGGGCTACAGAAATATCTTGGGTTCTCATTCCCGATGAGACACTGATTTATTGTGCTGTGTGACCTTGGGCACGTTGCTGGAGTACACATCACTTCAGTGTCTCCATAAAGATGAAATGCCAGAACTGGCTGGTCCAGTGCAAGAAGGCACAGGGGAAGCTGCTGCTCCTCACCTTCCCTGCCCAGCTCAATCTTGCATGCATGGGACCACCGCAGAAGAGGCAAACTCTGATCCTGGATGGAGCACAGACAGGTTTGTCTTACCTTGAGCCATTTATTCCAAGCTGGCACATTTCACAGTTAAAAACAAACTGAGGATTTCACTGATTACTGCACTGCAAGTGGATATTCCTCAAACCCCAGAAAAGGATCCATGCTTCAAGAGCAGCTTTATTAGAGATTGCTGGCATGATGCCTGTATGCTGGGGAGATGATCAGCTTTGGACACCAAGATGCTTGTCTACAAGTCACATCAGTGGTAGTTGAAATGCAGGCAGGAGAAGAGATGAAAGGGATTACATTAAATTATACTGTTTCAATCTTTTACTTTATGATGGAAGTGTAATGAGCGCAAAAATTGCCCTGGGCTGACAGGTAGGAGGGCAGAAGCCACCATCCTTCCACAGATGTGAAGACAACAGGTAGCTCCACAGCACATTCTGCCTCCCTGCACCTGTCCCCAGCACATACCACAGCTTTGGTCTGCAGAGACCACGTCCCACAGCCAGAGACCACCGGGCTCTTGGGAGCAATACATGTCCAGGATGCCCAGACCAGCCCTGACCTGGCAGCAGACCCAAGGAGCAGCATAGAGCCTTGAGCATCAGCAGCTGCTTCTCCACAGAGGATTAAGATCCTCAGCTATCCACCCATCACTGTCTCAATCCTGTGGTTGATATCAAACACCATATTTACGCCATGAACACGTTCAATACTGATGAATGTCACACCACTCATTCCTCTGCTGTCCCAGACAGAAAGCAGGGAAGTCCCAGAAGGTTCTGGGCTCCTCCAGTGGGCTGGCCCCTGGGCTATCACCTTGTGACCTCCTCCAGCTCAGCCCCAGAGCAGAGGCAGGCTCGGAGCCTCCAGGTAGGCTCCTGGTGCTGCCCTTTACAGCAAGGTCTGACTCACCCAGGCCTAATAGCACCCAGGACAGCCATTCACATTCACCAGCTCGTTACTGTGCTCCTCTGGCTCAGTTTTTATCACTTTAACAAATGGAAATAGGACAACAGGAAATTTTTTTACAGCCCCAGACCTGCCCTAGTCAATATGACTGTTACTGTCTGCACTGAAAAATATTCTTCATGCAAGAAGCAAAGCCCAGGCAATAACCACAGCACCACGTACAACATGACAAGTGGCAGGCAGCCAAAACAGGCAGCTCAGCTTCCCGCCTCCGCGCACCCGGTGCACTGATGGCAGGGGACTGAGCAAGCCGGTGCCAAACTACTGCCCGATGAGGCTAGGAGAGAGGTAAGGGGAGGAGGAACGGTGCTGGGCAAGCAACACCACAGCTTATTAAACACTGGAACAAGCTCCACAGGGAGGTGGCTGAATCCCCATCCCTGGAGGTGTTTAAAAGAGGCAGAGATGTGGTGGTGAGATCTGGTTTAGCACCAGATTTGGTAGAGCTAGAGATAGGTTGCACTTGACTGCCTTGTCCAACGGAAACAATTCTGGGATTCTGGGATTCAGCACTGTTTTGCACAAGCCATAGAGTAAACATCTCATTTGAGACAGGAGTCCCTGAGGAGCTCAACTGCTCAACTCAGTGGAGAAGCCCAACGCACCAGCCAAGACCAACCCATCAGCTGGCACAGGATGGGTAAGGGCAACACTATGGCTCAGAGCTGTGCAAGCCACCCTGACCTAAGCTGGACTTTCTAGGGAGCCAAGCACACCAAGATGGGGGGAAGAGGGGGAAGAGTCCTGTTGCACGTGTGGCTGTAGGGACACTCATGTCACACGCAGGCTGTCCAGAGAGATGCTGAACCACTTGCCCGAGCACCAGTGCCATGCACAGGTGATGGCTGTGTGCTGTGGCACATGACAACATGCAGGTCCCGCAGCAGCAATGTCCAGTTTTCAGTTATTCTGCCTTCCTCCAGCACAAATTCAGAATCTTGCCTCAGAGTACCTTCAGGGCAGAGTCACTTTGAAAATGTTCCCCAGGGTACCAAACATCCTGACAGAAGCCTTGCCAAGAAGAGGTGAGTAGTTATCACAAAGTCAGGCTTGGCAGAAAAAAAATGTGTCATTGCTGTATGTAAGCTCTTACATAGCAAACATGAAACAAACTAAAACCAACAGCCACCTCTGGAATAAATATGCTCCTCAATGAGTACAGCAAAATCCATGCTGAGCTCCAGATTTCAAACCTTCTCTATTTGCACATCAGGGGACCAGCACAAAGGCAAATGACGAGCTCCAGCCAGCCTTGCTTGTGAGGTCTGAGGCAGGCAAGTAGGCAGCTGCAGGACAACCTAGTGGGAGAGACAATCTTCGCTCATCAACCTTGGCTCATCTACCTGCATACACACAGCTTATGTCACCGGTAAGGACAATGGCACAATGACACACAAAGCAGGAAGGTGACATGAAACTCCTGGAGCTGAGTGCCCTGATACTTGCCTAGTCAAGACCCTCAGCACTTTCCAATCCCACCATAAAAGCTCTTGGTCAGGAAAGCCAGGATGCCTAAAAGCCAGAAGCCAAGAGAAGCTCAGAAGGAGCTGGCAGAGGACATGAGCACTAGCACAACAGAGCCTCCAGCTCCTCCCTGCACAGGGCCTTCTCTCATTAAATGTCCAGGGTGTAGAGATGCTTTCAGCCTCCTGTTCAAAGCCTGCCTACCTGCACAGAGCAATAGGAAGCCACTGTGCAAGTGCTCCTGCAAGCTCTCTCAGCAATTGAATTATCTCCAGTGGAATCGCAGCGCTGGCCAAAGAGACAAAGTTAAATCGTAGCAAGGTGCAAGTGCCTGGGAATGTAATATTCCTGATAAATGGCCAGATGACATGTGCTGTTATACAATCTAAGGTGCAATTTGGGCGATGACAATAGTCCCTGGAGCTTCCATTTTCAAACAGCCGCTCAGTTCAATCCAATCCGTGTCAGAGCGGCTTTGCTGGGGTGAGTAAGTAGAGCTCATTTGTGCTATTACATGGGGAGCAAGGAAAAGGAGTTGCTTGAAAATGAAAAATTGGGGGGGAAAAGGGTGACTGGAAGGATGGTAGCCCAGCTGGGACACGCCTGGGGTGCATGAGTGAGCATTGCGCTGAGTAGCCGCAGCCCAGAGCCCCAGCCTTCTGCCAGCATGGGGCATGCATGCCTGTACCTGGGCTGGTACCACAAGTACTGGTGTGCAGGAGCCTGGCTTTATCTCCTCATTTTGGTGTTTCTTCAGCAACTGTATGATTATACTGTAATCACGATGACACTGCTCCTGGGTACAGCAAACAGCACGATCATTAAAAAATTCATTTCAAAATCTTCCTGGAAGCTAATAAATTTTACAGCAGTTTCAATCCTTTCTCATTGCAACAAAGAAAAGCTTAGTTCCAGACAAATTAAAAGTAAATTGATTGCCTTAGGGGAATCTATTCAAATATCACTTTTTCCATGTTAGAAATCTCTTCCTAAAACAAGAAGAGGAGAGCCAGGGAGAGCCAGCATGGGAACGATGTGGAAAAGCAAATCATTAAATCTCAGTTCATGAAACTAAGGGAGGGAGGAGGAATCAAACTTAAAATAAAATGCAAATGTCTCACTGGGGTGCAGGCCTAACATTTGTGACGGAATTTATGAATAATAAATATGAATAAATAGTAAACATGAAGGGATCAAACACTGCTGTTGATGTTTACTCATGGTTAGCCATCTTTCATGGACAATGTGCAACTGCATTATTTAACACTCCTCTCCCAGCTACTTCAGGGTTTCTTTTCAACTCCAGCACCTTAATTTTCTCAGGGATGTACACCACAAGGCATGAGGCATGTCCTCGAGCAGCACCCAACACTCTCAGCACACCCACCTGTCCTCCACCCTATCAGCAGAGGCTGTTCCCAGGCTCAGGAGCTGCAATCCACCGCATTACACTCCAGATAAAACAGTAAGCTAGAGCAAAATACAAACAGTCCCCAGCCATGGTTCATCATTCGCCTGTAAATTAAGACTCTGCACCTCTGCCTTATCTCCCCTAATAGCATAATATCAGGAAACAAGAGGTGTGGAATAGTGGATTATATTTTTGACCTACAGGCTTTTACAGAGCCTCCTTCGCCTTTCCTAATAAGAAATCTCCAGTCAATGCAGAAATGTAATCCTGGCGTGGCTTCCCCTGCACAATGCTCAGAGGATACTAATAACCAGGGACAGTGACAAATGCTCTTTACCACAACGAGAAGCCTTTCTTTTCCTCTCTTTTGCCATTGTTGGGGATTTATATAAGCTAAAAAATGCTGTATTTTTAATCCTGGATTGTCTGTCCCGACGTAGGAGGTCACAAGTGGTTGGACAAAGCAAATGCCTACAAGGAACTATTTTAACAAAACATGGGATGTGAATTAGATTAATTTATCAGGAGATTGCTGATAAGGACCCATGGCTGAATGCAGCTCCTGGGCAGCACTTCTGTAGTGGTCAGCAGAGAGATGTGATGGAGCTTGCTCCCAGCTGCTGCAGATACACACAGCTCCCAGGATCTGCACTGATTTACACCAGTGGGGGGCTTGGCTCATTTCCCTCTTCACCTGCTCTCAATTACTGTTAATAATGGTAATATTATTCTGCAGAATGGTCCCTGTTCCATGAATGGAACCTGACACACTGACATCTGGGGTGCTTGGGCCAGCTATGCAGTAGAGGCTTAAGAACAGATTTGATACAAAAGATTTTCTCTGGAAAAGTGCTAAAGTCATTGGGATGAGATGGTGGCTGTGGCAAGAGGAACTGCTGTTTGGGCACACCGTGCACCACAGCAAAGACAGACCCAGAAGGTATTGTGGGCTGGAAGGCAATTTACTGCTGGCTGCCCGCTTTGTCTGAGACCACAGGCCAATTCCCACCTCACTCACACTGCAAAATTAATTCCCCTTCAGAGGGACGTTGGAACACGCCAGTTAAACTCCAATTAATCCATTTCTTAAGTGGTCCATGGAGCTCCTGCTGGCCCCTGAGCGGTGGGGACTTCACCTCTGAAGCTCCGCTACTCATGCTTGGGTACAGGGCTCATTAACATCCTAACGGATGTTGGGATGCAGGATCTGGTCCTCAGAGAGGACAGCACTCTGGGATCTGATAGACTTTTTCCATCTGGAACCATTACAGCTCTGTAATTCCTAGGCACATTAATGCTAATGGCAGCTCCTGCACTGCCTGCACAAGTGCAGAATACAACCCTTTGACTTCATTACTGGAATTCAATTTCATTAACACTGGATACAGAGGGATTGTCCTAAATACACTCTTTCTTATATTTTCTTCATGTTAATGTAACCATTTGAGTATATTATACCCTGCAGAGATGGAAACATTTCTAGTCTGTTTAAACACATCTCCCACAATTGGGAGCAAAACTTTGTCTCCATTTATGCCTTTGACACCAGCTGCCTGCCATTTAATGGGACTTTAGTAGACAATGCAAATGAATCCAAAGGTTGCTTCTCTCTGCTATTGTCACATTCAAACCAGACGAAGTCACATACTCTGTTGGGGTAAGGCAGGACCAACCAGGCAGACACATTCCAACAGCAGCCCTGTCTCAGCCAAAATTAGCTGCTGCTCAGAAATCACTACTCAGTGATTCTGATAACAATTCCACAAAAGAATATACAACTGGAGGAGATGTTGGCTGAGGGAACTTGGATTGTTTAGTTTGGAGAAGAGGAGGCTGAAGGGACACCTCAGTACTCTCTACAACTCCCTGAAAGGAGGTCGTAGTGAGGTGGGGATTGGTCTATTCTCCCTAACGTCAGATGACAGAACAAGAGAAAATGGCCTTAAATGGTGCCAGAGGAGAGTTAGATTGGATATTAGGAAAAATGTGTTTCTTGCAAAAGTGGTCAGGCATTGGAACAGGCTGCCCAGGGAGATGGTGGAGCCACTGCTCCTGGAAGTGTTCAAGAAGCGTGTCATGGCACTTCAGGACATGGTTTAATGGCCACGGCGGTCTTAGTTTGAAGGTTTGACTCAATGATCTTAGAAGCCTCTTCCAATCAAAACAATTCTATGAGATAAGATGCAACTCCCAGCTGCTTGCACTGGGCCAGCTCCTGGCCAAGTAGCTGTCACAGCAGCATCCCTGCCCTCACTTCAGCCATACTGATGTGCACCCCTTGGGGGGCTCCTGGTGAACATCTTAGCACAACCTGCACCTCCCTTGGCCAAGACGAAGCAAAATAACCCATCCTCCTTCTCCCCTCCCCACTGGGATGTGCAGGGCCAGGGTGGGACCTTGCATAAGATCCCCACCTGCCCCTTCTCCTGTGCACCCACCCAGCACAGCTCTCCCACCCCTATGAAGTTTCTGGTGCTTCCACACAACAAGTGAGAAATAAAGGAGCTGAGGTTATAAATGCTGATACATAATTTACTCCTATTATCAAGATTAAACACATCTTTGCATGCTTAGCATAAAACAACTGCCTTTCCCCAGATTTCTCAAGGACATGCATAAACTTCATTATTATCTAAATAATCAAAAGAGTATTTCAATGGAATATTTAACTGTCTGCCTACTGGAAACTCACAGCCTTAATCTAACACTGATCCTCTGTTGTCCTTCATGTAAATATTGTTGGGATGTCAGCCAAAGCCTAGGGAAGTGAGCTTCATCTTGGTGGATGGGAATCTCTCGTGTCAGATACAGTCAGCCTGACTAATGAGACCTACAGCTTGCCAAATCCTACAGCCTTGCTGTCTGTTCCAGCCATTGAACGCGCTCAGAAACCCAGTGGCACCAGCCCAGCAGTCTACAGATCCCAATCAACTATCAATAGCTTAAGTGTAAGTGATTGTGTATGAAGTACAAGCCAAATGTGTTTCCTTTTTCAGTTTTAGGACCTCCAGTATTGTTATTGCACCAGTAATGCTTGCACGGAATTAATCATAGATGTACCCACAAGGCAAAACATTATGAGAAGCTCTTTGTACTTTCTAAAAGTGCATAGCTCTGAAGAGCAGAGGGAGCTGGAAGACTTCCCAGCACGATGGGGCGTTCCCCACTGTCAAGAGATAGTCATGGAATTTTCCCCTTTTTCTCATTTTAAACCAAAAGCATTGGTTGATAGCCAGGTCTCATCATAACCTCGACCTCTCGTTCCTCCACCTTGCAGCTCAGCATTAGCCCTTCCCTGGCGTTCTACTTTAACTCTTTTTTGGATGCGTACAAGACTTTTCCATGCTGAAGGATCCTCTCCTCTGAAGCAGAGATGTCCTATGATTTGATGCTGGTCTAGGGTGGTGGGTACATCAGAAAGTCCCACAGGGAACTTGGTTGGCCATGGGGACAGGTCTGCAAAAGCTGCTCTGCATTGTCCATCATCTGATATCACCCATGGCTTGATCCAGCACCATGACTCACAGTGACACAAGGACACTTCTGTTCCTCTCTGCTCTGGCCCCAAATCTACACAGAAGGCTCAAATGAGGCGCCAGCTCCACGTCAAGGAGGGATAACATCAATGTCAAGGGAACGCCAGCTACAAATTATACTGGCCCCATGGCCACCAGAAGAGATTGCAGCATTCCCAAAGCCTGGGAGTCTGACCCATTTAATGCGGCTGAAACTGCATTCTGGCAAGTAAGTTTACAGTCGTTAATTAAAAGAGTGATCATAGTGTATAAATAAACACAAGAAAGTTACTATAAGATCAAAATTTAAATCTAAAACCTCCTTAAAAGCCTATGGACATTGCATTACCTGTGATCAATTTTTAGCAACACAGGTGGGGTCCCATCCCATCCTGTTCTATCCCATGGCCCACTGCCATGGGGATGAGATGGAGAACAAGCCCTCGAGTTTCTCTGAGGTTGTAAGAGACACAGGGTGATGGCTGAGCAATGAGAAAGGAACACAACCAGATTGTGATGACCTATGTAAACACTGCAAGGAAAGCAGTAAGCTCCACAGCTCCATGGCTCCAGCCAAGCTGATGCCAACCCATGGGCACTTAGGCTCCAGTGCTGAGTCCAACATGAGATGCCTGCATGCCACCTTGGGTCCTGCCATGCATTCCTATCCTGTAGCTTCAGTGCAGGGGCAGGAGGCTCTTCCTCCCAAAGCTGGTGCTCTGGTGCTGCTGGAGCACAGCAGACTTCTGGCCCAAGCTCTGCCTGCGCAGTCGCCAATGATTTCCGAATTCTCCAAAGCGTGCTTCTGCAGTGCTGCCCTGAGGTCAGGTTGGATTGTGTTGGCTCCTGGCCCCGGTTCACAAGGCTGTCAGCTAAATTGCACTACGGCATCGTTACTCCTGGTGATGGTGTGACAGACAGACAGAGCCCAGCTGGATTTTCAAAACCTAAGCACTTTGCAACACTGACAGGCAAGGAAAAAAAATAAAGCACCAAGCCACAGCCCTCTTAGTCTGAGAGGTTTTATCTGGAAATAGCCAAAGCTAGTAAGTATAAGACCCCACAAAGTCATTCCTCCTGAACCACTTTTCTGACCAAACCTTTTAACTGTCACTGGGAAATAAAGAGCGATAGGTACCAGCCCCAGCCTGTGTTACCTGATTAGTCTAGTGCCCACCACATCCTTAACACAGCCTTTCTTCACGAGGAAAAAGCAAGGCTGAAGTGACTGATGTAATTTGGTGCTCTCAGACAGAGTTAGTGCAAGGAGAAGAGTCAGGTTCATTACACTGGAGTTCACCACAGGGCTGTGGCAGCCCTGAAGATGCGGCCAGTTCCAGGGCTGAGCCATCAACCAGGTGCCCACTTCTGTGACAGGAGGGTGAGATGCACTATGAGTGGGTAAGTTTAACTCAAAGGTGCCCTTCTGCAGTGGGAATCAGCCTGACTTTCCCCGCCAAGCACACAAGGGGAAGGCAGGCAGCACAGTCCTGCAGCAATTCTGCTGGAGTCTCTCTATAGGGATCCACCCTGGCTGTCTGCAGCAGGCAGATGTAATGTTGCCTCTTTGCCGCTGTATGCTTGCCTCGGCTCTAAAACACTTCCACATGCAGCATGCATTAGAATTAAAAAACCATTAAACCTCGGAAAGGAAAAACTTTGACAGGATGCGTAATATACTAAGTATAATTAATTAAATTGGATGAGGCACTGGGGGATGAGAGAAGAGTGGATGGAGACTGTTCTTGGAAAAGGGATGGTAATGCACTAATGTTCAGTGTGGGCCATTAAGTAAGAAACAGCCTTGGAAGAGGCGAGGATGAGCATCGGGGGCTTCGAGAGATGGCACCAGCCAGTTGGGCACCTCAGATACATAGCAAAAAAGGTGATAGCATGAAATGCAGCCAATTAGAGCTCTAAAACAAGGATATGATGGAAAAGGCAGCTGAGAGATGGAATAGCAAAAATGGTGTGAAGGTGGCTAAGTAGCAATGCCTTACCAGTGACAGTCTTCCTCAAAGAGCTCCTCTCACCCACCCTGCCAAGGCTTGGGGCCATGGGCCACATTAACCCTTAGCGCCAGGCTCCTTGGTGCCAGCACAGGCATGGGGATGGGCAAGAGGACATTCATCCTGCAAAGTATCTGGCTCTCCACGGGGTCATTCTTCAGTTATTAGTACTCATGGGCGCAGTTTCCAAGCATGGGTAGCACGCAGCTGATCCATCACCCACAGTGAGTGCTGGCAGCAGCTGAGGTGGGGTGGGAAGCAACAAGCAAAGCTAGAGTTGAGGAGGGAGCATCAGAGGTGGCCCCAGCCAACACAGCAGGCAGGACATGATGAGACAGCTGCAGTCTGGCTGTTCAGCAGGACAAAGTTTTAACAGGCTTAAAAACAGCATCAGCACTGATCATTAGGCAATTACAACTGCTGAAAGTTGACAAAGCACCAGGACCAAATGAATTATCTCCCCAAATCCTGCAGGCAGAAGCATGGAAAAGAGGAAAGTCATTGTCAACAGCCTCTGATAGCTCACTGGGTGCAGAAACACTAACGAAAAACTAAAGGGCTGCTCGTTTGCTTGCTATTTGGAGAGATAAAAGGGAAAAGCCAGGAAATGATGAGGTCTTCAAAAACACTCTCTTCACTTAGGGAGCGGTAGGAGGGAAGGTCTTGGAAACACTGATACAGCCAGGATTGCTCAGCCCCTGGAGATGTCTGATTCAGCCAGGAGAGGACCACACGTGTTTGGAGAGGGAAGGCGGATTTTGGCTGAGGAGATCACTCCTGATTCATCCCCAGTGTGGTTACTTGCTCAGTTCTGCACATTCCTGCACAGCTGCCAGCAGCAGCCAAGACGACAGTTTTGAGTTTTTCTCCTCAAGGTCATGTTGAAACCCACTCCTGCAGGGACCTGCAGCACTTAACCCACACAGGACCATGATGACTCCCTGCTCTGATCCTTTGCAAAAAAGCAGGGGCTGCTCAGCTCTGTCACACTGTGCTTCTTGAGCACAGCCCTTCACTTTGAGTGACTAGGCACGCTTTTAGGAGAAACATGCAAATGTGATTTAAAGACTCTAAGTGATACAGAATATATCACATCCCTTGGGAACCTGTTCCAGGGGGTAATTATTCTAATTCCTAAAATCATGCTTCTCATTTGCAGCTAGAATTTTCCAAGGCAAACCTCCATCCCCCAGCAGCAGCTCTGCCTTGTTTGCTGAATTAGAGGTGCTCAGGAGCAGATACCTTCTTGCCGAGTTCAGCTCTAAATGCAGGCTGAGATGACTGATGTCTCAAACAAAGTCCAGAGCACATCCCCTGAGTATGCCATCTGTCTTGGGTCCTAGTCCAAGCCCTGTGGTCTCATCTGAAAGAGTCCTGCTGGATTCAACAGGCTTTGAGTCAGGTCCTAAATCTCCAGATTTGTTTGGAGAGTGAAAGTCAATGCCTTCAGCTATACCCAGAAGTTCCTGATGCAAATCATCTTCCAGATAGCAAGGGGATACTTTTGCACTGACAAAGCATTTCCACTCCACCTCAAGTGCTAGAACTTGGTGGGCTCTGCAAGGCATGTCTGACCAGTGAAAGGTTTGCCTGGATTTTATACTGACTTAACAGGACATATCTACCCAATAAAAAGGGAGTGAGACTGACAAAGCAGATGTCAGGCAATGAGAGAATTGCAGGTGAAATTGTTCATCTTAATTACTCATCTTCATTAATGTGAGGTTCCTGGATCCTGCAGTGATGACTAATGGGTCAAAATATTTGCAGAAGTGAACATATTTCCAGAAAAGGACACGTGGCTAAAGGGTGGAACAGAGAATTTTCTTTGGGTTTTGCAAGGGAGTTTCCACTGCAAGACGAAAGTGACTTCCCAGCAGCATACCAGAAGGGAGCTAACCCAGATGCATGGCAAAGATCGTTATGAGGCAAAAATGTGCCCAGAAAAAAAAAAAAACCACAGTTGAAGGTAGAAATAAGTGATGAACAAAGTAAAACACAGGTTATACTTGAGCTGTTTGTGTTTCCCTGGCACTGGAATGAATTGGATACACGCATCAGGGCTACCTGTTCTCCTGACAGCACTGAAAGGAAAGAAAAAAGTTTGGAACAAGCCAAACACATTCAATTTGCCTGAATAATTTAGGCTGCTGAGTTATCATGTGCTTCACGGACTGTCATCGAGAAAAGCTGTATGGCAGAGGAAAGGTCTGTGAATCAATTGCATCTGAGGGACCAAAACTTACCAGAGAGTGCCTGCAGAAGCACTGCCTGTCAGAACAGATGCAGGACATGGAAGTCAACCCCCAAGTGGTGCAAGGCAGACAGCAGCCCTGCACTCCCAGGGTCAGCTCCTCAGTAGCCTGCTGCAGGAGATAGTGAGCCTAGGCAGAGTGGGGCATCACAGCTCTCATTGGAACATGCTGGTGAGCAGCAATCACAAGATCACAGGATGTTTGGGTTAGGGGTTGGAAGGGACCTCCACAGATCATCAAGTCCAACCCCCCTGCCAGAGCAGGACCACAGAATCTAGTGCAGGTCACACAGGAACACATCCAGATGGGTCTTGAAAGTCTCCAGAGAAGGAGACTCCCACAACCTCTCTGTGTCAGCAGCATAGATAACTCAGCTGGTAAACACAGAGTGAAAACCAAGAAACAAAGTACAGGATATACACAGTGTCCACCCAGAGCCTCACCTGGGTGTGCCAGACATATTTCCCCCCCACCCAAGACATATTCATACCCTCCACTAAGGCACCCAACTGCTCCCAAAAAATGCTTCTGGCTCTCTGGCTTTTCCTGGTTTCTCACTACATGTGGTTTTGGCTCTCAGTTTCTAGCCATATTCTTTTTCCTGAACTGAGGATGGCCTTTTGTAGCTTCTCACCGAGCTGTATCAAGTCCAGAAGCAGTTGGTTGAACTGAGAAAGTTCTTCTTGCAGGGCAAATCTGGAGGCTCCTTGCCTGTCTCAAGAGTAGTTCACATTGCCTGTGAAATCAGCCAACTGGAGAAGGTGTCCCAGCAGATGAGGCAGCATCGTCTGCTGTACTTGCACCAGTCACTCTCCTGCCTCATCCCTTTAATGAAGCCAAAACTTCCAAAAGAAGAAATCAAGTTCCTGACCTATTTTGGTTTGCAAGTAATGGGGACAATCACCTTCCTTGGGCTTCTCATAAAATTCCCAACCAATGCCCTTTGCTCTCATTTCCCACATAAACCAATGCAAGAGCAACCACCAAATCTACTTCTCCAGCATACACCCAGCAGAGCAGTCTTCTCTCTTGAAAAGGCCACAAGCTCTCCACCTTTAACCCCCTTCAGCCACAGATGCTCAGCACCCCACGGGATGTGGCACACCCCTGCCTCACTGCCAGCCCCACTTTACCACAGGGAACCCCCCGCCACTGTCCCCACACCTCCAGCCATGTGCCAGGGAGACTGTGTGGCATTCAGCTCTCAAGCGCTTCCGTAAGACACAAGGTAGCATCTGTGGTAAAATCTCACCAAATGATCCAAGATAGTTTTCCCCAGCTGGGACTGATTGAATACAGCCTGGGCACCGGATGATGTGGGAAATCAGTCGGAGCCGAGCACAAATTGCATGCATAGAGGTAATTACTGCAGCACAAGGTTGGTAGCACCACTACCCACATGACTGTATCTCAGCAATTTTCATTTCCTATCGCTTCAATTCAGAGAGGGGTTTTTTTCTTTTTCTTTTCTTTTTTTTTTGGTGGTTCAGCTTTTTTCCTTTTCCTACAGGGACTGATGCTAGCCCAGGATTTCTTCAGGATGAAGCTCTGCTTTCACCACAGACAGTCATTCCTCATATCCAGATGTTTTCCTGTCTGCTACACCCAGGCCTTGAGCCCAGCCCATTTCAACCTGACTTCACTTGCCTGTTTCCAATGTGAGAGGCTGAGGGAGCTGGGGTTGTTTAGCCCAGAGAAGAGGAGGCTCAGGGGTGACCCCATTCCTGTCTACAACTACCTGAAAGGAGGTTGTAGCCAAGTGGGGGCCAGTCTCTTCTCCCAGGCAACCAGCAACAGGATGAGGGGACACAGTCTCAAGTTGTGCCAGGGGAAGTATAGGCTGAGGTATCACAGAGAGAGTGATTGGCATTGGAATGGGCTGCCCAGGGAGGTGGTGGAGTCACTGTCCCTGGAGGTGTTCAAGAAAAGCATGGATGGGGCACTTAGTGCCATGGTCTAGTTGATTGGATAGGGCTGGGTGATAGGTTGGACTGGATGAGCTTGGAGGTCTCTTCCAACCTGGTTCTATAATTCTATGACTGTCACTGCCCGAAGGTGAAGTGATACAGCGGTGACCACCGGTCACCCATCACCATGCGGCTGTCACCCGCAGCCAGCTGGGGACATTGCTAATGAAACACAACGTGTGAGTAGCTTATGAAGCTCGTTACAAAGCAAGTTGCTCTCCACACTTATAATGGGGCAAAAATATGATAAGAAAAATGGAACTGAAAATGTTTTCTGCTGAAAAATGAAAACGCCAGGAGAGCTAATGCTGAGAGTGGGGAAGCTGATCATTACTATTACAGATACTCAGCAAAAAACAGGGTCACATTATGCTTACTGTGATTATACACATTGTAGCTAGCATATATCTGTAATATACTTGCTAGGAATAACTTATTTTCCAAACAGACACAGAGGTTAAATGCAGGATGGAAAGGGAAATCACTGAGCAAAGGCAACAGCAACCCAGCCAGAGCCAGAGCTCCTGCTTCCCAGCCCAGCCCGCTCCACCACATACCTGCATGCGAGGAAAGCTGCCGAACTTCTTCATAATTCTGTGACCCATTTAAAAAGATCTACTTCCTTACATTCATATATGCTGTATGAGGAATAAAACATAGCACTCCTGAGTTTTGAGTGGCAGCACTTCCCTTAAGACTGACAAAAGCTGTACATTCTCTTTGCTATTTGGTGCTAATTATTACAGAGTTTTGACTTATATATTATTACGCAGATCATTTAGTAAAACAACCTACTCACAAACCCAGTGGTATGTCTCCCTTCAGCAGTTACCTGCTGGAGCTGGAGCACTTTAGACACCTGTTTCAGAGACAGGTAGTCCCCCTCCCTTGCACTCAGGGCAGATGCAGTCCCATGTCCTACAGCCTAATTAAGAGCAGTCCAAATGACAGAACTTTACTGCCCTTAACAAATTTAATTGCACTAATTTTGGAGGCAGGAAAAAAAAAACCTCAGGCACCCACCTTGTCCCAGCCTCCCCAGAGAGGCATGTCCAGCACCACACTCCAGTCACCCCCAAGCTGCTGGGTGCATGTTTCTGTAGAGTGAGATGGGGTTAACCTGGTGGCAACGGCCTGTGCCCAAAAAGCTGCTCCGAAGCTGGCTGTGCCACGCAGCCCGTGCCTGCAGAGCCGAGGGTCAGTGTGCTGTTTGTGGTGATTATTCTTTTAATAAAGGGCCCTGTATTTTCCAGCGGCTGCAAAAAATTGATGCGGGTTGCCATGGCAAGCACACACTTTCCCATTTAGTAGAATAACAGACAGCTTTGTATAATTCACTGATTTCAGATGATTTCTCACCCTGAGAGCAAGTCGTGCAAGTTACATAAGTCACCTGTTGTTTAGTCAATCTGGCAATTTTAATTAGAATAAATTTTTATGATTCCTTTTTGCAACACTTAAGAGCTGCTCTGCCACCAGAATGCCGAGATGCCTGTAAATTACACGGGCTCCAATCACATCTTTTTTTGCTGTTTTAATTACAGTAACATTGCAGCATTAATCATGTAAGCCTCTGTTAAACAAGTAACAGCCATCCTCCATCATCATTAAAAAGAAAGGCCAAGCAAACAGGAGCTTTGGAGTTTACCATATTTCCAGTGAAAATTGTATTTTAACTTGAAGAGTTTCACAAACAGTAGTTTTATTTGGCTCTAATTAGTGTTGTGAAGGAAACACCAAAAGGTTAATAAGAGATGGTTAGTTTGTAATGCAAGTTTCCCGGTGCCAGCCCCAGCAGTTCAGTCTGTTTTCAGAGTCATTAACGATATAGATTGATTACAGGAGAAGATGGGGAAGTGCTGCCTTGCTGTGTTAGCAGAAGGTTTGATTTTATTCATATACCTTCCCTACTGTTAGATATGATGGCCACTACCTTGACCATTTTGCTAGTCGTAACTGCTGTGAGACACAAAGTGTTAATGGTTTCCTTAGAGGATACTGGCAAAAGGGGGGGAAAAAAAAATCCACATAAGCCTTTTTTTTGGCTTGTTTAAAAGTGAAAAGAAAGCTGCAAGCTTGCCTGAACTGTTTATTTATCTTAGAAATACTTGAAAATCCCAGTATCATGTAGTGGTTTTGGAAATGGATGCTTTCAGAGAGCCAGGGTTAGCATCACCCCGTCCTTCAGCTGAACCCTGACAAAGATCTCTGTGAACCTTCTGCTTGGGCTGGAGTTGAGGAGCAGTTAAGAAAACCAAGCACAAATACAAGCTGAAACTCTCTAATCAGAAATATCACTTCTCCCTGTCTCCCATAAATTGCTCTCCAGTCACCCAGCAAAAATATGGGTAAGCAATAACTAAATTTGACAAAATCTCATTAAAAAGTACAGTAAAGCACTAGAAACCCTCCAGCTTTCTGGTTTGATCATTCATCTGTTACAAACCTACACAGTGGGATATGGATCCAAGTTTTTGCTTTCCTCTCAAAGTTGCCAAAATGTTCACATCTGGTGAGTGTTTTCCGTGCCTCGATGGAAAGGACTTAAGGATCTAAAGGTTGTAAGTCCTGTGACCCTGGACTGAGTAACTTCAGTGATGGAGACACTGCAAGAATTATCTTTGATGGAAGGAACCCGAACACTGAAGAAAGAGTGCCAGGAATGTGAGAAATCTGATAATGTTTCTCATGCAAGCAATGGAGGCTGCACATCTGTTTGTTATTTAGTTCTCCTATTGCAGAAAGGGATTGACATTCATGTACTGCTATGGAGATGACTTCAGTGTCACCCTTGCCCCACCATCAGCTTCCAGCAAGGACTTTCCTAAGCCATCTTCAATACTTCAGAGGTACAACCTTAAGGAAGAAGCAACACAAGGGATCTGCTCATGCCAGATAGTGTTGATGTGTGGCTTAAACCTCCTTGAGTGACCGCTGCCCTGCTCTGCTATGACACAGCGTGGTGGTGAGGGAAGCTGAGGCTGACCTACTCCCTGACTCTGCCTGTCCAGACCACCCAGTGACGGTGGAGCAAAGTGCAGCAGATCTGGTGACAGTAAGGGTCATCCCAAAGAGAGACTTGCTAGTCTGAGTGCTTGGTGGCTTTTTTTTTTCAGTTACATTTGCTGGTCTAATAAAAGATCATAGAATCACAGAATGCTTTGGGTGGGAAGGGACCTTTAAAGGTCATCCAGTCCAATCCCCTTGGCAGCAAGCAGGAATATCTCTAACTAGATTAGGTTGCTCAGAGCCCTGTCCAATCTGACCTTGAATATTTCCAGGGATGGGGCATCTACTACCTCTCTGGGCAACTTGCTGCAGTGTTTCAGAGCTGTTATTGTAAAATATCATTAAAAATAGTGTAAGAAAAAGATATTACATGGGCTATTACATGCCCAGCTGGGCAAAATTAGCATGAGCAGGTGCCTGGGGAGGGTGGAGAGAGCCTGTACAAAAGCATCAGGAACCACCATGCAGCCATCCATGAGCTGACTTGGATCCTCAATACACAATCATTTAAAAGTGTAGGAACCATAAGACAATCAGCTCCTCTTCCCAAAGCTCTGCTTACCCACTCATCATAAAAATCCTTCTCTGGGCTTTCAAAGGACTGTGAGAAGCTGACTGCTCCCTCCAGGCTGGTCACTGCAGGAGCACCACTGAGCTCACAGAGGCTGCTTTACTGAGAGATCCATGCAATAATACAGAATTCAGAAGAGCTGTAATAATTGACATTGCCCTGTAAAGAAAGCTTACAGCCTTTATCCATCTTAAGGGATGTGCTGTCACTCATATCTGAATGTTAGACTTTATGTCCTGTGCTGCATATGTGAATAACAGAAAGCAGGTATTTCGATTAATTTGTAGAAACTTCCAGAGAAATGCAGCCGTATTTCCAGCCTCCAAAGCCCTAGAATATGTCACTTAGGTCTTCACAAACATACGGCTCTATGGCAAGGCTTTTCTGCAGAGTTAAAGGGAGTTGCAGGTGGAACGACTGCTGGAAATCAGCTTAAAAAAATCAACAGTTTCTAATACCTGTGTTTGCCTCCAGTTAATACCATTAGTCATGTTCTCAATTCACAACTGAAATGTACCCAGATACTATGGAGATGAGCATAAGACCCATTTGGAATATTCTAGATTCAACCTGATCCCCTAAATGACAATGTATCTGAATAATTTGGGATGTAACCAGCAAGGAAAGTTTCAGTGCCCAGCTCTGCTTTACATTCAAGCCTATTTCTATACTGTGCAATAGTATAAAGAAGACTTAATGGAAGCATTCAAATATCACTCATTTCTATTCAAAGAACCCTTCATCTTGCTGGAGTTTATGAGACTCAGACACAATTAAACCACCTATATGAGCAAAGTTACCCAAATGTGGAAATATATGCAGGATCAGGTCTTTCCAGATGACATTTCACGCCAGCCTTTACTGCTGATCTGGCACCAGAAAAAAATGGAAGCGATGCTTTTAGAAGCAATTCTCTGTAGAGACACATTACTGACATTGCTTAAAACCCCCCTCGCTTTGATTTTAAAGCTTTTTCACTATTTTATGGCTGTGGTGACTATTTCCAACACAGGCTTTTTTATGATTTGTGTGTGTGTGTGTGTTGATTATTTTCGTATTTTCTTTTAGATTCTATTTTTACCCTGAACAGCAAATCACTGCTTCACTGGGCCAACGATCTTCCTTCTACAACTGATGGTAAAAATACTGGCTGGCACTGGGAATTAAGACAAGTTTGAAATCTGTTGCTTCTAACACTAAAAACACATATTTGAAATAGTTCCTTTCTGAGTTCTATGCTGGCAGGAGCTCCCATGACTTACAGAGCACAAGTATGGCTCTGGCTCAAGGCAAGGTAAAAAAAAAAAAAAAAAGGTAATAGAAAAAAGCAGATCTAGGTGCCCAAACACATCCACAAAAGCAAAAGAAGCCAATCTGCACAAACTAAGAGGGCAAAGGGATGTAAAAAAAAAAAAAAAAAAAAAAAGAAGTTCCAGTATGAGCAAAACCAAGGAGGAATAACTACCTGAATCACAAAACAGACTATCTAGCCTCAAAGATGCTAATTCAGGTCCTGAGGGATCTAATCAACCTCTTTGTTGAAGTAAAGATAAAACTTTTTGACAGCAAACGCTTTCTGATAAAATGGAATTTTCAATTACCCTGCAAAACATCTGGTCCACGCTGCCATTTCCCAGGAAAAGCACTGCCGTGCTCTGCACTGTTGGAAAACATTTCACGCTGAGATTTCCCCACCTTCCTGGGAGGAACAGGCATCAGAAGCTTCAAACCTGATGGCAAAGCTCCCGCGGCTGCCGGCATCACCCACTGCTGTCCTCAGGGAGACTCGCAGCGGTGGGTCTCCTGCCCAGCAGCACTGCACACTTCGCCTCCCTGCTGGAAATCAGGGTTTCCTCCAGTGCTGGATTTTAAGTCAAGGCTGCACCAGGACATGGAGGAAATTCACCCCATATTGCAGTGAAATAGGACAAGATATGAAGGAGAACCCCAGGATTTATCCCTGTCCATTACAGTCTTCTTCAGCCAACCCAAAATGCGGCTGAGATCCAACAGTCACTAGAAAACGTTCCTTTCTCACACAAATCTGTTTGGAAGTTGAGCAGAGAATGCTGTTAGGAAGGGAGCACAGATAAACTCCTAACAGAGCTTAACACCTCCACAAATAAACAAACAATAAACAAACGGCAACTGTGAGAGGTGGAGTGCTGCCGGTGCTTGCTTTCCCCAGCATCCCATTTGGTATCAATTAGCAAGGGAAGGAAAACAATCCTGGGTGATAATGAACTCCAAATTGGGTACATATTAGAACCATCTTTTCAGCTGATGAATTTATAATCAATAATTAAGATCCTGAGGTAAAGAGGGACTGGGCAGAAGTCCTAATCCCAAAATAGGCAACATGGCTGAGCTCCAGGCAGTATTTCTGATGACCTGCTGCTGCCCACTAAAGCTCAACACCCTCCACACTATGGTTTGCCATTTTTCTGGAAATCTAGGTCATTTCCAGAGAAAGAGAAAGGGCTTCTGCCAGCGGGACTGACAGCTGTTATCACTCCCACCCAAAAGTGGCAGTGAATGGGCAGAGGGCTCAGAAGCCACCTGAGCATCTGCAGCAGGTCCCTGGGGCTGCCATGGCCATGTGCTGGGCTCACACACTGGTTTAAGTGTTCTAAAGGGACTTGGACTGATATATGCCTACCCAACGTCTACCTCTTTCTACAAGAAATCCAGCACCTTGACAGGTAAAGAAGGCTGTCCAGACAGGTCCACGCTAACTCCCCAGTACCACCACACCACCACAGAAGGATCATTCTCTACCCTCAAGCTGCAAAGATTTCTGTCAACTAGCATCTTGCCTCAACAGATCCAGGATTACTCACCAAGCACACAAGATCTCCCAAACCATCTGAATGAAGTCTTATAGTTGGCCACTCGTGAAGGATTTGTGGTGTTACAAGCCTTAGTCCAAGCCCAGTGAAGCCTGGGCGTGGGGGCACCTTGCTGGGCTGCTAGGCAGGAGTTCATTAACACTGATGAGCCAATTCCAATGACTCTTGCCAACACATCTCTCCAGGATTATAACAGATGCTGTTCAGGCAGAGATGATGAGAGAAGGCAAAGCATGGGGATATGAGCTGTAAGGCATCCCTTGGGTCATAGACTGCTTAGGGCAGTGGTCAGCCCACAGGTTCTGCACAGCCTTGGCATTAAACTTATGTTTCCTCCCTGCCCTGCCATTCTGACCCAAAACTGTGTAAAAGCACCATTCCAAAACCATCACTTTAATCATGCAGGAACTGCTGTTATCACCAGCATCTCAGCATTTAAATTTTCCTGATTATTTTCTGCAGTCTCTGCTCAACAAATCAGCTCAGAAAACATTCTCTAAAACCTTTTAGCAGCTTCTGTGGCAGTAACCGCTAACATCCCTGCCTGCACTGTTCCAGGTCCAACAGGACTGGCAATGTAGCACTGAGAGGAATAAACCAGAGCCAAGAGCACCAAGCCTCTGGCCATCATGAGACCAGAAGCCAAACACACAGGTTGCCTTTGGGGAAATATTCATGATGTTTTGGGGGTGTTTTTACATGTGCTGAAGAGTTCACATTAGAGTGAATTGGACCATATTTATTTCCATCTGACTCCTTCCACAAGCTCTGCTTCCAACTCATTCTCTTTAACTTATTTGCATTGTTATCTGGTGCACAACAGAGCCAGCACGAAGCCTTATCAGAAATGTAATCTCTGTAAAACCCTATCTGCAGTCTATTGAGACTGGGGTTTGGGGTTTTTTGTGGTTTTTGGTTGGCTTTTTTTTTTTTTTTTTCTGAAGAAATGTGACAAAAAATTAACAGATGTTGCTGAGACTATTCAACAGGACAGGAATCAATTATGAACCTTTTTTGCACCTACCACCATCCCTTACTGCAAACGCATCTCAGGAAAGCCTCTCCTGATCGAAATGAAAAAGCATTTCTTTGTAATAGAAGAATAATAAATGATAGCTATCAGCCTGCGTTCCCTGACACGGTGCCGGTCCACCGAGAATTAAACTGCCACTGTACAGTTATATAAATGTTTAATTTTTTTCATCTTTGGCCACAGTACAGTTGTCTGGAAATACATTATCGCTATGGATGCCATCCCTCTCCAATTAGCGTGGCTGGCAGTGTGGAATGGGTAGGTGACCTCTGCGTTCCCCTCCTCCCAGAGTCTTACAGGGTTAACTGTGGCCATTTAACAGACTCTATCGAGAATTAATACAGTGATCAGCTTCTCTCCAGAACAAAAAAAAAACCACAAACCCACAAAGCATTCAGCGGCGCAGATGGCAAGAACTCTCTCTCCCCCGTTTGACTCTTTTATGACAGCAAAACAAAGGCTTTTAATGATGTTTACCATGAATTGAATTAAACAGCTGAAGACCAGTTCATAATCACAGCATTTTGTTTTCATATCCTTAAGTCTTTTAGCAGTGGGGCTTCCAGTTGAGCCTCAGCTACCGCTTATCTCAAGATATAGCCAAGCGCCCTGAGGCTCCCCTGCGCCCGAGCACCAAGCTGCATTCAGGCTTCTTAATTGAAAAAGACAGGATGTTTGCACAGGATGTTTGCATCCGTCAGACATTAAAAGCAACATTCATGCCCAAGTACAAATGACGGCTTGGGCTCAGCTGAATTTCTCTGACTTCTTTCCTCCAGCAAATACCAGTCTGGTTTCAGAGCAGGACTTCATCCCTGCGTGTCAGGATATGAAAGAGCTAAAAGCCCGCCGCCTATTTGGGGGGAAAACACAAACCTCACCCACTGGCCTGAGCTCATCCCTCGTGGGATGCCTGACTAATTGCCTACACGCTCTGCTGACCTTCTGGAGAAGTTGCCAGGACTGCGCCTGCGTGCAACCTCTGGAGCCAGGCAGCAAGCGGAGCGCGGGAAGGGCACAGACTCTCTGTGCTCCGGAGAGCAGCACAAGCATGCAGCAGCCCACAGCACAGCCCCGGTAATTCCAGCCCTAATCCCAACTCCGCTGCTCACTCACTGTCAGGCAGCGGCTCAGGGCTTTGGGTTTTCTCTCTGTGAAATAGAGGATAATCCCAGATGCTTGCTTACCTGACAGGCGTGGCGTGAAGATTAATTTCTATCTCTCCGGCACTCTGAGGATGTTCAGCGTTATCCTCAGCAAGCACTAAGTATCCTTACTGGGCACCCACCACAGCAGCACTGGATCTACCAGATGGGGCATGTGGGAGTCAGTGGCTCACCTTGCTCAGGGCCCTGGGACCCCATGGAGGGGACGCTGGTGTTCAGTACGTCATTGACGGCTGTGTCACAGTAGAGGCCCCGCTGCACGTCATGCTCGCTGTCCGTTTGGTCACTCTCCTCGTGGCCGCTGTCCTTCAGACTGTTCCCCTCCAAGTCCTTGAACGTGGAGCTGCTGGGGAAGACACATCCATGACTGACCTGGTGGGAGAAGGTGGTCTCCACCACCCCACAGCACTGCAGTGAGACCTGCAGTGGTGGCACAGCTGCCATCACTCAGCCTCACAGCCCACAGCAATGGGGAGGTCCACTGCCATCCCCCAACAGGCAGTGGCCAGGGTGGGACTGCTCCCCCAGCATGAAGAAATGGGGCAGGGGACATGGGGGTAACACCCCCTATTTGGCACCTCTGCGCTCCAAAACACAGCGCCCAGCCTGCGCCTCCTCACAGGTTGCTCTGCCCATGGCATGGTGAGAGCCTGTGGGTCAAGCTGCTGCTGGTATCATGGAAGCAAAGAGTGAAGCAGGATTTGAAAATAATTTTTTAAAAATATATATTAAATGAGCTGTTTTTATAGGTAGGCTCCCTCAGGTTATCTTATCTTATACTGAAATTACACAGGATCTAGACCTTAATTGTTTAGGTTACAGAGCAAATTCTAATCACTTAAAAGTTTGACAACAATAGTCTTCCTTTCTTTTCATGATGATGATGCCATTCTTATGTTTAAAAATAACCTGGTGATTTTGGGTCCAGGTTCACACAGCTTTAAACAGATCTGCTACCAGTTAAACTCCTTGACATCCCCTGAAAGAGCAGCCACTGCTAGGGGGACCTGAGGGCTGAACTGCTCCCAGACTTCTCCAAGGGCCAAGCACCACCACACAGCACCCTGTTACTAGGTTGGAAGGAGCAACAAGTTTATTTCTGGGTGCACTGGAGATCCTTCTGCTGCTCCCCACTGCCCTGCAAAGGGTGATGTCCCGGGACACCGGCTGCAGCGAGCCATAGAGACACGGTGAGATGTGTCTGCCACAGGTATCAGCCATCAGGGTATCCCTCGGGCCACTCACCCCATGCTTCCCAGTCTGGCATGGGAAATCTGCACCCACTGGGGGGCATCCTTCTGCACCCACGCCCCCAAAACTTTCTCATTGACTGATGTGATGTGAAACGTTGGTGGAAGATGAGCGAGGCCTGGGCTTCAAAGCACCAAAGAGCTGGAGATTTTCATTACTTTGAAAAGCCCTTTTGCGTCTCCACGGAAACCAAGCAGACCACCTACCATCAGATGCTTTGCAAAAGCACGCGAGGGGGGAGCTCTGAAATACATATAAATTGGTAAACCTTCAAACATTACCTTTTAAATAAAGATGTTGAAGCCACTGACTTTGATTCCAGGCGACATCAAAGAATTTAAGTTAAGAAAGCGCTACAAATCTACAATTCATTTGTGCGCGCGTAGATGAGCGAGAGAGGCAGGCAGACAACACAGGAAAAGTACAAATAGATTAATTAAAGTGCTGGATTTGAGGAGATTCAGTCACCAAAGATAGAAGAACTACAACTTCTTCATAAAGGCAAAAAGGATGAAAATGATGCCAGAGTATGTTACAGAAAATATTTTTTGTCCTTAGATGTCTGCACAGCACCCCTTGTACTTAAGATAGAAGACAAAGGTAGAAAGCGAAGGGAAACGCTGTCCTACACGGAGCTGCTGTTCATAACGTGCAGGCAACCTGTGTTACAACACATTTATCTTCCCCGCAGTGAACCAGACTGTAATGCAGCAGCCACACGACACGTTTCTGTGGCTGACACTTCTCTAAAGGATGGGCAGGTCTTGGGGAACCGGCAGCAGCAGCAGTATTTCCCAAACAATACAGCCTGGGAGTAAGCCCTGCTGCGGCAGGCAGGAGCGCTGCTTGCCTTTATCTTAGGTGTGAACCAGCAAAGATTAATAGATTTGGGGGGGGGTGTTCAGCCTGCCTGCAGACTCTCTGGCAAGGAGCAGCATGGCACAGGCAAACCATCTCTCTTGCAGTGGCATTAGCATCGTTAAACATCATGAGCCACGTAGGCAAATACACCTGCCCTTCGCCAGCTGAACCCGAGCTGCTTAAACAATGTGCTCGCAGCTCCCTTACTCCTTACATTTTTAAGATGTAAACAAATGGGATCTCAGCCAGGCAGATAATTGGATTTTTTTACTGCTCAGATCAGATCTCTAACAGTTCAGGGCTGGCTGCTGCTCTCCGTTACACCCCTGCTACCACGATGTCTTCTGCAGAGACCCTGCGCACAAACCCACTGGGCACGGGCATGAGCAGACAGCTCTGGCTTGCTGGCCACACACCTTGGCCAGTCCCTGGGGAGAGGAGGGAAAGTGAGCAAGGTGCTGCTGGCCATCTCCTGCAACTGCATCCTGCACGGGGGAGATGGCCCTGCAAGCCTCCATGGCAGCCTTCTGATGAGTATTGATTGAACTGTGTCTGTCCCTTTCCCTGCCTCACAAACAGCCAGGAATGCCAAGGCAAAACTGGCCACCTGCCCTGCAGGGGGACGCTCACCTCTGGGTTAACAACATCCAGTGGGGTTCAACTAGGTGACCCTTGTGTTAACATCTCTGAGACTTTACTGCACCAGTGCTAAGCTCTGAGGATGTCAGTGTTGTATCCAAAGGGTTACATTTCCCCAAGGGTAACTGCAATTGAACTGATGATTTCCTTTTTACCCATGGAAGAAAAAAAAACTAACAAAGTGCTGTTTTGCCTTGGTATTCAAACTAAACCAGTGAGCATGTATCCAACTCAATTACCTGCCTCCAAACAAGATTAATTTTCTTTTTTTTTTCCCCTCAGCTCACATGGCAGGGAGATCTCACCACCCAAGTCTATCATGTTATTCCTGTGCATTCAAAGAGGATAAACTCTGTGAATGTGAAAGTTGTCAGGGTAACAGCACTCCACCTAACTCACTGCAACTTCCCGGTGCGAGGGAGTCAAAGAGAAGCAAACAAGACTTGCCTTTATTGAGAACCAAGGGCAATGGGACTTGATAGGCAGTAAATACTGTTTTTAGAATCCAATCATTATTCTAGAAACAGTCTGCATATTTAAAAAAAAGTAAGTAGTATGTAACGCAGTAAGGAAGAATATTAAATAATCAGGGCTTGGCTGGGCAAACCCAAGCACTTTCAGGAGAGCCTACATACCTCTTTATTAAATGAGCTCTGCTGTTCACGTAGTTGGAATCGAAGGAGTAGTTTTCAGTCTAGAAGGAGGAAAAGAAAAGGGAGATGGTTACAAGTCTATTTCCCCACGCCTGGAAACAGCAAGGAATGCAGGGCCAGGACAAAGCCAACAGCAAACCCCTTGGGGTTCACAGAACCATAGAATGTCTTGAGTTTGAAGTGACCTTAGAGATCATCTAGTTCCAACTCCTCTGCCATGGACATGGACACCTTCCACTAGACCAGGTTGCTCAAAGCCTCATCCAGCCTGGTCTTAAACACTTCCAGGGATGAGGTTTCCACAACTTTTCTGGGCAACCTGTTCCAGTGTCTCACCACCATCTTAGTAAAGAACTTCTTCCTAATGCCTAATCTAAATATACCCTGCTCTAATTTAAAAAACACTCCCCCCTTGTCCTATCTACAAGCCCTTATAAAATGTCCCTCCCAGCTTTCCTGTAGTCCCCTTCAGGTACTGGAAGGCTGCTCTGAGGTCTTACTCTTCTCCAGGCTGGACAGCTCCAAGTCTCTCAGCCAGTTCCCATAGTGGAGGTGCTCAAGCTCTCTGATCACCTCTGTGGCCTTGCTCTGGACCTGCTCCAACAGTTCAATGCCCTTCTTGTGTTAGGGGCTCTAGAGCTGGACAGTACTCCAGGTGGGATCTCATAAGAGCCAAGTAGAAGGCCAGAATCACTGCCTTGACCTGCTGGCCATGCTTCTTTTAATGCAGGTCAGGGAATGGTTAGCTTTTTGGGATGCCAGTGCACATTGCTGGCTCACATCAAGCGCCTCACCAACCAGCACCTTTGTCTGCAGGGCTACTCTTAATCCACTCATCACCCAGCCTATATCCCAGCATGGGACAGACCTCAGCAAGTGAAACAGAGCAGGGTGTGAAAAATTCCAGTCCCTGATGGTCTTTCCATCAGCTTTCACTGAAAAAAAAAGGCTGTCTGGTGACCACAGAACAATTTGCAGAGAGGAAACAATGTGACTATGCTCTGTTACAAAACTAATTGCTTTTAATTCCCTGATGGACTTGGTTCTGTGTGTGTCAATTTGACAGAAAGTTCAAAAGGTATTTTTCTTATTAGTGTATAATTAACATGTTAAAATATTTATTGCATAGATATGTAAATGCCAGCAAGGTAATCCCCTGCCAGAGAATTTAATGTGGGCGCTTTTCTTTGTTTTATATCATTTCATTTGCAGACAGTGGGCTCTGTTATTAATAAAAAAGCAAACAATGGGTGACATGCTTAAAAGTTGAAGGGGAGTGAAAGCAGGGGAGAAAAAATGGATTTGTCATTTGGAAGCAAAACCCACTGGCTCACCGTGCACTTGAAACACTGTCCTTTAGCCCCAGATTACATAGCCCCAGGTTGCTGGTGCTTGCAGCAGGCAAGGAACCAAAGCAAGCACCCAAAAGTTAGACAGGAGACTAAGGTGCTACCACTGAGGAAGCCGTGGTGGAAGCCACAGGGCCAGAATGTGTTGGATGCTGTGTAATGGAAGATACACAGCAGTACCTGGTAAGAGCTGTAGGGTAGGGTACAGTGGTTGCCATACAGTGGGATGAATGGGAGCTCCACAGTGGGACATGGTGGGAGCTGCAAATGGAGACCATGGCTATTGCATGGTAGGATGGATGTGGTGGAAGCTCCATGGTGAGCCACAGCAGAAGCCATGTGGTGGGACATGGTGGAATCTGTATGGCCTGGCCAGAATCTTTCCCAGCCTTCAGGGATCCATGAGGATGCAGGTCTCTGTAGGAGCCAAGTACCCCAGTTCACCCAAAGTCCCCAGAGATGTGCAGAGATCCCACCTGGGCTGCCACTAACATCACCCCTGGTCTGGAGGATGCTCCTTGCCCCTGAGGCAACCTGGGCAGCAGAAGAAGCAGACTCTGCTCTGCCCCTCTTCCATGAGCTGACAGCAGTGTCCTTCCAGAACAGGAGTATGGACAGCCACCTGCCCCAGCAGTCCCATCCTGCCTTCCCTCTGCCACCACTCCACCTCACCCCAGACCCACAACTGCTCTCCTTCCCAAAGAGCCACTCTGGGATACTATGGCCTGTTTTTATGGCAATTATGAACATGGTAAAAATAAATGCATGCATCTTTAATGTCTCAATAAATAAAGGAAAGCAGAGTCTGCTGCTAACGTAATCACAACGGCAGGATGCAGGCAGCGGGGCCGCTGCAGCAGAGCCGAATGTGAAATCCAATCGTTCCCTGGCAGAGGTTACACTGCTCTGCCAAGATAATAAAGCAAAGGCAGCGTTGGTTAAGTGTGACCTTTTCTGAAATACAGCACAATATCCAATTTACCAAACAGGAACCTCCCAGAGAGAAACATGCAAGGAGCTGCGAGCCGGGGGAGTTGGCCTAGCACTCAGCACAGCTCGGTTATTACTTTCACACAGTAATTACTGCTGGAGAGTCACGCAGGAGATTTACTGCACAAACTGCTGGTCCCTGCAGCTCCCGCAGCCTTGCTCCTGCAGGATGGCTTTGATGGGTAGAGCTCAGGAGCAAACGGACACATGTAGTTGTAAAATACACAAAGCCCAAGACTTTAAACACTGCAGAAAATGACTGATCCTGTGTTTATCCATCAATCCTGGCACTGCCATTGCAGGGGGAGGGATGTCACCCTGCCGTGTGCGTGTCCCCCCACAGCAGCTCTGCAGGAAATCTCAGCCCTGCAAACAGGTTCTGAAGATAGCAGAGAGAAGGAGGGCAGGAGGGATCTGAGGCAGTTGTAGAACAATCCCTGCTCAACAGAGCCCCCTCCGTCATCCAGTGCTGATGGATTTGGGAATGGCTCCAGCAAGCTCAGAGCCTCAGTTGCCTCTGCCTCCTTGCCAGCCCTGCTGCCTTGCCAAGCAGCAGTGTGAGACCCCCTGCACTCACCACTACCTCCATCGCTTCATCTCTGCATGCACACATCTCAGCCCTGGGAAAACTGGGAGAGGAACAGGTGGGCGGGAGGACTTAGAGAGCAAATGTCAACATATACAGGTATATCACAGAGCCTTGAAGTGTTCAGAGCACTGACACCCCATGGCCCAGGCTTCAGGGCTCAAGGGATACCCAGGGCCATCTTACAGAGAGCACTTGACCACTTGCCACTGAAACCCCATTGCAGGCTGAGGAAACTGCACATGCTGCCATCAAATCTGTTACAGCCCAGATACAGACCTCATGCTAAATTCCCCTCTGACCAGTATCACCAGGAGCTTTCCAACTGATTTATGACTGAAAAAAAAGACCAAATCCTAGTCCAACCAAAATCATCCACTGACACAAACTCCCCATGCCTTACGTTTGATGCTTCGCAACAGCATCCTTCCCACATGGACACCCCGGTCCATGTATGTCCCCCTGCTTGGGATGCTGAGCACCATATCACTAATGCAACCCTGAAAGTCACCATACAGGCAAGTGAGTTCCCGCAGGGTCAGTCACAACATCCGTTCCCAGGCTCCGGATTCCCCATGCCACCAAAAGCAGCTGGTTAATGCTAATTGCTTCTAGGTTTGGGACAAAACAAGGAGTGACACAGCCACAAGGATGGGAAATGTACTTCCCTGGGTTGGGGGTTTTCTCCCTCAGCAAGAGCTGTCTCCCCTCCCCACACCAGCATGATCCCACTGGTGCCCAAGGCAGCTCAGCAGTTTGCAAGACCTCTCCTCATACATGGTTTCATCTGTCAAGGTTATCTCCATGCAGGCTAGAGGATCAAACCAGGAAAATAAAAAATAAATGAGATTTTTCATGGAGGAGGGCTGCTTTATAGCTTGTGTTATTCAATAGAGGTTCTCTTGATTTAATTCTGGTTCATCCTGCAAAGTGCAATCACTTCCAAACAGAGGCAAAATGATGGGGAAGGAGAACATCTCCGGCATGTCAACATTTTAATTGGGAAAGGATCCGCTCCCTCTCTTAATGAGGCCCGAAGAACAAAGTGGAAGCACAAAAAAAGAGGGAAAAGGTAAGGCTGGCTGGCGCCGATGAAAGTGTGTTCTCCATAAAGCACACCATCGAGAGGCCAGCCCTCATCCTCTTCATTATTTTGGCAGAAGCAAACAAACCGTCACTTTCTCACTGATCAGCATCACTCCCTGCAAATCAAAGGGCAGCACAGCCTCCAGCACAGCCTCTCCTTTCCATGTCTAGAGCCAGGTAGGGCAAGGACTTCCCAAACAGCATTGCCAATTCTTATCTCCTTCTCATCAGAACACAAACAAGGGATATTCATGCTCTTCAGGATCAGACTCTCAGCCTCTGTGCTATGAATAAACAATACAGCCAAGGCATTAAGTAACACCGACCACAAAGTCTGTGGTCCCAGACTGCACTTCTCACGGAGGAGAGAAACCCTCCTGTCCTCTGAGCTCATGATTTGCTTCCCAGATGTAGGCATGGTGGTGTCAATGCCATTGAAGAAAGCACCCTGGCTTGGCATGCAGCTTACCACTGCCTAATGTGAAAAATGTTTTTAACTGCTGCCTTAGCAACACAAATATAAATATAACAACAGACACACTCAGAATGGAGCAATCAGCAAGGAAATGTTAAATTTTTTTTTTTCCCCCAGCAGTTGCTTTCAGTTGAGGACTGCCAATTCCATTAAATGAGAAAAAAAGATGATGTACAAACGTCAGTACAGCTCTTCTTGACCTGGACATTGGGGGAGATTGACTTCCCCATTAGTACAAGGTCCGTTAGCAAAGGGTGCTGCTCTAACCACTGCTCATTCTCTGCCTTAGAAACAGAAGTAAACCCTGGAGGATCCAAAGGCAGCTTAAGGGGAATTAATGCAAGTGCCAGCAGAAAGGTCAGCGGGCTACACCAACTCCAGGCACAACCACTGCTGTGGGCTGATGGAGAAATAGAGGGTGCTGGTTGGGGTTGGTGCCCCTAGTTCAGGACATGTCCTGAGCTGTGCCAGAAGGCTCAGATCAGTGCAGCCTCGTCCCTGCCAGACGGTTCTCTTCACGACAGATGCTCAGGACCTGGCTCTTTCTCACTCTTCCCTCTTCCCAGCTATTTGAAATGTGGGGTTTTTTTTCCAAATCAAACTCCATAGAGGTGAAAATTCAGTTTTCTCCACTGTGTCTGAATCTGGGCTCTTGATGGAGGGTTTAGCTCCTCAGCAAAGTCCACGGGTGTTGGGAGCTGGACCTATCTCTCCCGATACAAAGTGACAGGTATCCGTCCCTCTGCCAGTCGCTGCCTTGGAAGACAACTCCATGGCATCTCGGGGCGGGTTTTCTTGCCCTTCTTCTCACTTCAGGGTGAAAACATTTCTATCTTTCTACAAATTATTGTAAACCTGCTGCAACCTCCTGCCAAAGCATGTAGGGACCCTTCACAAAATCAGCTTCATAAAAATGACACATTTAGCGCCACTTTTTCAGGGTTATCCCTTGAGCCTTTTTTTCCCCCCCTACGTGCTTTGTTAATAAAGCTTGCATGTCACCCCTTATTATCAAAAAGTGAAGGGGACCTTTCTCCAAGGCTGCAGTGTGCATCTCTCCTTTAGGCTTTCAGAAGATCCTCCTGAAACACAACAGCTCCTTATTCTCTGCATCAAGTTGCATGTCTGCACCAGGAGTGCTGATCTCCTGACCTTCCCTTAATGCCGCAGGCATCACCAAGGACAACAGAAACGGCAAATCATTCCCAAAAATCCACTGGACTTCCCTGGTGGGAAGGGCAAGCCTTGTAAAACTGCTGGTTCTGGTCCTCCTGTGTTGTTGGTCCTGTTCTCTGTGGGACACTCAATCCCGAGCTCCAGCGTCTGCAATAAAACCATTGCTGTCTCTAAGATCTTGTCAGTCCTTAATCCTTAGGGTTTGGACTATATTGCAGGTAATCTAGAATTCATGCAGATGAAATAAAATCACTCCAGCCACACTTGGGAAACAGGGAAAAGTTCAAAGCATGAATGAAGTACACACCAGCAATGAGGGAAAGTCATTATCATTTATCATGCTGCTTATTTACCCCATGGGAAATAAATCAGCGGTCTGAGACTCCTTCCTGCTGTGAGCAGGCATGGTACCAACCCCATCTGAGCACCACAATCTAGCCCCATGAACCCGAGAGGAACAGTCAGGCTCAACCTGATGTTCTCAGACCCACCAGCATGGCTGGGTTTTCTCTACACACAGGCAGGAGACTCGTCAGAGCCAGCTCCAGGCTGGGAGCAGATCACAAAGAACATCAGGAGAGATTTTTCCCCATCGTGTGTGACGCCACCTAATTAGCTCCTGTGCTACCAACTGCTGACAAGGATGCCACTGCCTCGGAGCATCGCTCAGAAGCCAGTATCATTTGGAGGCTGGAGACCAGGCTGAATGAGCAGCACAGTGTCTGACCCATTTGAGGAGCTCTGATCCTCCTTCCCTGTGCCTGCTACCAGCTCTGCTCCAGTGCCGATGACATCTGCAATGTCTGCAGTGGTGGCTGAGGGTCCTGAGCACCACCACCACAGCTTAGAAAGGTGCAGACTTATATTCCCCATGTCCTTGCTCTCCAGCACCAGCACCTCCCAGCATGGTGGTTATCAGAGATGTCAGAGAAGCATCAGCCCAAGGCTTTGGGTTAAATGCCTGCCTGAACTCTACTCAAATAGCTACTGGTGCATCCACCATGGAGGAAAGGCAGACATGCTGATGGACACTGCGGGGCAAGAGATGCCCAAGTCACCCCAAGGGGCCCACCACCTTCTGCTCTGACAGCTAAGCTGTGCTGTGGCTCAGAGACCCCATGGGATCAGAGCCATTGGAAAGGACTCAGCTGGCCACCACTCCCCACCAGCAGTTACAGCTGGTTTCACTGGAGCAAAAATCAGGGCAGCATGGCAGAGGGATGCACCTTTGCTGTATCAACAGCCCCAGGCAAGACAGAAGGAAAATGTGAAGTAATTCAGCTCTTATTAATGAGCATTTAAGAACCAGTCACCAGGAGGACTTCAATAAAGGTTAAAAGGATCTGACCTCTGCCATCTCCCTGTGCAGCCAGCTCCCAGCTCACTGCTAAAGCCTCTAATACATCAGATTGCAAACTGTAAACTAACAACATAGTATCTTTGAAAAAGTAAGTGCATTTAGCATCTGATATTGATGTTTTATAATTAGATGTAATACAGCAGATCATTTTCCTGCCCTTGATCAATGAAACCAGGGCTGGGTTTGGGGTTAGGTTTTTTTGCAGACACTCTGCTTGCTGCCTAAACCAACTGGAGCAGTGCCTCGCTCGGTTCAGCAGGAACAAGCAGAGACAAGGATGTGCAAACACAGCATCCATTTAGATTTACTGTCCCCGAAATATAAACAGAATATTTATTTCTGACCTTTTAAGCACTAATTCCAAATTTAATGAGGCACAATGAACATTCCTCAGAGCCAGACTCCATGGCTGCTTAACACCACCGACCCTCTAATTACTGCCGTAGCTTAAATAAAGGGCATTTGGTTCTGATGGACATTATTAAACACCGGAGGAGCTGAGTCCAGCCTCCATTTTCTCTTGATGAAATAAAAAGCATTGCTGAGAAATCACTGGCAGAGTTCATCCTTTAGCATCACCTCGTTCATCAGAGTGAGTCGAAGTATCAAACCAGATTGCATTACAGCATAGGCCAGCCCACTAATCCACGCTGAACTCCTGTTCCCTCCCCAAATAAATAGAGGCTTTGTCATTTTTTTTGTCTGAAAATGGATCAGAGGCAGGAGAAAGGGAGCTGCTGTGATGTGATTTCCAAAAAGGGTATAGGATTAGAAACCCAGATTGAATCCCAAGAGCAGCAACACGCAATGAAGCCATAATTACACTCCTGAAAGCCACAAATAGTGTCACCCAGTTGAATTTGTCAGCGTATCAGAAATCTGCAGTATGGTTATGAAGAGCAAAAATGCAATAACAAAAAACCTGCCTTCCACTCAGGTGGCACCTGTAACCCAAACACATTTTGGTGGTCATGGTACAGGGGTCTTTCCAGCAGCACTGCCAGAGCAGGACCCCACTTGGCACTGGCTTCTCCAAAATTACCTGAAAAGCAACATAGTGACCTGGAAGAGGGGCATGCTTTCTAGGAGACAGCATACAGACACCTTCCCTGCATCATGGGCAGACAGAAGGCTGGCAATGCCCCAATAGATGTCCTGTATCCCTGCCTGGGCTGAGACAGGAAGGATTTGGAGCAGAGGGGGCAATAGCTCCCTTCCATGTGCCCACTAACAAGTGTGAGGTCGAGGGTGCCAGCCCCCTGGGGCACAGCTTTCTGCATGGGGACGTTGGCTCCATATGCCAAAGAAAATTCCCTGCAGGGACATAATAGCCACTAAATCTAATAAAATGGATTTTTCTCATCACCTATGCCTTTCAGCTGTGTATGCAGCTGCAGGTCCATGTATGCAGCTTCCAGGATGGACTACACCCCTCCCTAAACAATGCGAGAAACAATCTGGATCTAATCAGCAGCCCCAGGGTAATGGGGCATGACTTACAGATTTGTTAAAAAACCTTTCAGAACTGTCCTTTCCCTGCCTCCTACTATTAGGAATGAAAACAAATATAACAGGGGAACCTTTTTTTAAATGTTCCCATCGCTAGGGCTAAATAAAACTCCTTGTCATTCACCTTCTGGAGCAGCAGGTCAGAGCGATGCATTTTGTAGGGAACAGGAGAAATCACAGATTTGTCACTGGGGAAAAAAAAAAAAAAAAGGTAGGAAAACCAAAAAAGAAAACCCAAAAATCACTGCAGCAGAGTTAAAAATAGCAAAGGTGTGAGATGCCTCTGCCAGATTGGCACATTGGAGAGATGGGATGCTTGGGCATCCCTGGGCAGGTATAAACCTCAGGGCAGGCAGGGTGTGGGAGGCATGGTGGGCATGCCAAAACATAGCTGAGCACCAAAACGTACAGCTAGGTTCAAGCTGGGCTCGATGAGCATGCCAAAACAGGGCTGGGCACTGAAATGTGCAACTAGGCTCAGCTGGGCACAATGAGCATGCCAAAACAGGGCTAAGCCAGCTGGCCACCATAAAGGCATCTTGCTCTGCTTCTGCATCCTGGAGGAGAAGGGCCCACCTCTGAGACACACCAGGGCCGTGGAGAGAGGGCTCACAGTGGCAGCTGGAGGACTTCCCCACTATCTCCCTGCTTCATGGCTTAGCAAGGAGAAAACTGGGCAGCGGTACCAAGACCAGCACCGTGGCAGATGGCAGCAACAAGAGCAGCTGTGAGGGCAAGACTGACACATGGGGACCCTATCCCTGTCTAGTTCCTCAGTGCAAGCCTCATTTCTTTTGATTTTTGGGCAAGCAGCAAAGGCTTCCTGTATCACCTACACACCTCACAGACTTTTTCATCCTACAGCTTCACTGAAGGGCTGATCCAGTCCCATGTGTATCCTTGGCAAGTGGCAATGCTCATCCACATCTAGCTCTGGAATAAAACTCTGCAAGGAGCTCCCACTTGCTTCAGTGAAAACTCCCCAGCAATGGCAGACAGTAAAAGAAAAGTAAATCCTGCCTGGTGTGCTGCCTCCTATGCTGTCCTGTGTGCCCATCCTGTCATCATTTATGGTTCATCTGTGACTGCAGGGGAAGGCTGGCTACCAGGACAGCCTCAGCCAGCTTCCACTCTAAGCCTGGAGGGGAGTTTGCTCACAACAAAACTGTTTATTGAAACCAATTTCCCCCTGTTTGATTTTTTTTCCATACTGGCACAGGAAGACACAGCTCTCCAGCCCACAGAACTACCTGCAGCCAGCAGACTGGTTGCAATCCTAGGCAGGAGTGACCTTTCTGCCATCACTGTTCTTGGGTGGCCATGGCATGACGTGGAGGGCCCAGGTAGGGAGTGGGAAGCAAAACATAGCTTGGCTCATCTTGGTTCAGCCTGGCACAGCTCCCCTCAAAACCTGCAGTGCTACACTCATCCTTGAGGGTCGAGGGAGGTTCTCCTGTCCCTCTACTATGCCCTGGTGAGGCCTCATCTGGAATACTGTGTCCAGTTCTGGGCTCCCCAATTGGAGAAAAAGTCAGAACTACTGAACAGAGTCCAGCAGAGAGACACTCAGATGCTGAGGGGACTGGAACATCTACCTCACAAGCAGAGGCTGAGAGACTTGAGGCTGTTTAGCCTGGAGAGGAGCAGACTGAGAGGGGATCTCATCAATGCTGATCAATATCTAAAGGACAAGTGTCAGGAGAATAGGACCAGACTCTTCTCAGTGGTGTCCAGTGGTAGGACAAGGGACAATGGGCACGACCTGGAACACAGGAGGGTCTACAGAAAAACATAAGTAAAAACATTTTCACTTTGAGGGCTCCAGAGTCCTGGACAAGCCTGCCCAGAGAGGTTGTGGAGTCTCCATCTTTGGAGGCATTCCAAATCTGCCTGGACATGTTCCTGTGTAATTTATTCTGGATGATCCTGCTTGGACTGCACAATCTCAGAGGTCCCTATAATCCCCACCATTCTGTGTGACACACCTCAAAAAGCCCTTCCTCTTCTCTGAGCCAAGTTGCCAGCTCAGAGAAGTGAGGAATTTAGCCCAGGAAGAGCCTGTTTTCTTCCATAATAAACTGTAGGGAAATAAATGATATTAAAGCACTCAGGAGATCTGCTCTGGTCTAAGTGGGTGCCCCTCTCTGTCCTCACTTTGCCCATTCCCCTACCTAACAGCCACCTGCATTGTTAACAGCCTGGTAAACACAGCCCCTTGGTTATTACAAAGATACCAAAACCTTACTACTTCTTGTTCCTTCCAGTTAATGTACCATAGCCGAGGATGAATTGCTATTACAAGGAACTAAAAATAAAAATGTTTCAGAGGCCGTAATTGGCTTGTCTTGTTGGGCTTTTTAAAGAGCCAAAGTACCAGTTCCAGGCTATTAGCCCTAAGGTTGTAGGAGAATGGTATAAAATATTTCTTCATTAAAACCCTACCTTCTTCGTAGAGGTGTTTTTCTTTAGAGGGTTTTTTGGTTTTTTTTCTTTTCCCCCTTCTTAATTTTTTTTTCTTATTCTTTTCTTTATAAAAAACATGTGCTGGCAAATAAGCTTTAGTTAAAAGAGGGCTCCAAAAGCCCAGAGGTGATATAAATAGACAGGGCTCAATGCAGCTGGAGAACCAACCAGAGCCTTCACTCATCTATTCAGGTCATTTTTCTACAAAACTTACATAATGTTCCTCAGTTACATCTGTAATCTTGGGCCACATTCACTCATCAGCCCCAAATCTTGCAGTCCTCAGGGAGACAGTCCTCTGTGCTAGTGAGCACCCAGTCCTCCAGTAAGGGATAGAGACCAGCACTGCTACAGGCTGCAATACCCCACAAGGCAGCCCAGGGTGCTCCCTGGGATGGGGACTGTGAGTTTTTCCCTTTTGAGACTCTTTGGTGCTACCTGGTTACCAAGAGCTTTAATCACCACCATTACTCAAGATCAGCAACAACCAGAACAAAACCAAAAGCACTGAGCCAGCACAATCCTTCTGTGAAGGAAGCGGATCACAGATCACAGGATGTTAGGGCTTGGAAGGGACCTCCAGAGATCATTGGGACCAACCCCCCTGCCAGAGCAGCACCATAATCTAGCGCAGGTCACACAGGAGCACATCCAGACAGGGCTTGAAGGTCTCCAGAGAAGGAGACTCCACAACCTCTCTGGGCAGCCTGTTCCAGTGCTCTGTCACCTTTACAGTAAAGAAGTTCTTCCTCATATTGAGGTGGAACTTCCTATGCTGTAGTGTATATCCATTGTCCCTTGTCCAGGGCAAAACTTCCACTGTATCCCACAGAGAATCCTGCTAATGCTCGGCTGATCAAGGACTCAGCAGCTTGGCACCAACCATCCTGGTGAGGATGGTGATGATGCACCAGTAAAATAGCAAATCCTGCTCCAACCAAGGGGAGCAGCATGGGACTGCCCTTGCTATGTGCAAGGACCCCTTTGCCATCACAAGTCTGAGCAACAAGGCATTAAAATTAACAATAATATTAAGAATAAGAATAAAAGAATAAGAAATAAGAAAAATGATAGTAATTACAATAGGAAATAAAGATTATTAATAATACTGATGACCAGTCCTGGAGAACAGTGCTCAGCAGGGGAAGCTCAGCAGAATTACAAGAGAGCCTTTCACTCCCTGTTTTTGCACAGGGAGAAGGATGACACATTTCTTTGTGAAACAATAACCCAATGGGTATTTACTTCTTTGATTTTGTGATTTGCAGGTTGCTGCTAGAAGAAGATTGTCTCTGTTAGGTACAATTGCTATTTTTTGATAGTGTCTAGGCAATACCTTGTTAAAAAGGGCAAAACAACAGTTATTAATTACCCTAATTAACCCAATTCATAAGACACATTTGTGTGGCTGTCATGACAACTGCTTTGACTAACTTGCCAAGAATAGCTTAGCTGTCCATTCAAATAAATCCCTGATAATTACTAGTCTAGTTTACTGGGCTTCTGTGATAATAATAATTAGTGCCTCTGTACAAAAGGTCGCACTAAACAGTTTATGAATGATGCATTTTGCACGGTGATTACATGAGTCACCCAGCAAACCGATGCGGCCACGTTTGCAACGTGGCGAGATGTGATTAGATGGAGCTGTGGCTGCTCTGCCTGCAGACAGCAGGGCAGGCTGAGAGGGAGAGTCATTAACATCCAAGGAGAAATAACCAAGAAGTCAGGTGAGGCTGGGGTGGCTTTCGGCCTGCCTCCTCAACAACCAGGTTATCCATCCATCCATCCATCCAAGCAGTCAGCCCACCAGTCACCACAAGCTACGAGATGATACTGGAGATGAAGACAGCACTGGCAGACATCAAAAAGCTTCCAAGCCTGACATGTCACCTCATTACCTCATTTCCCATCTTCCCAGTGACAGATAATCAAGGGTCACCTCTGGTTTTGGTGGAATTCCTCATTATTAGGCTCCAGGACCAACAACCAGGTCACCAAAGGCACATGAGCCAGGGGTGGGCAACTCCAGCCTTCTCTGTCTCTATCTCTGCAGAAAGAAAGTCTCCAATCTGCAGTGTGGGTCTCCCCATGACCAGCTAAGCTCCAGCACATACTGTGGGTGTAGCTAAGCAGGCATCACTCAGCCCAGCATCAATGCTCCTGAGGCCACTGCAGGCCAGAGAAGAAAGGGTCACCTCCACCAGCGCCTTCCTGTGCTCCTGACTTGGCTATGCTTTCGTTGATTTCCCATTCCTCACAATGGGAAATCCCAGCTTGCAAAGTGCTACTTTGCTGAGGTTTGTAGGTGAACAGTCATCTGTAGGATTTCTTCTAGCTTTATCTATTCAGAGGTGGGGAGGGGGGACAGAACCACAATGTCCCACCAACAAAACTGCAAAATCCTGGGGCAGACAGGGCAGCAGGGCAGGGACGGAGGCAGCATACCTCCATTTAACACCGAGGACAGCTGCCAGCTCCATGGAAGTCTATGAAATTACCCCATTTAGAATAAATTCTGATTAACCACATATGGTCCTTATTGTCCATCCCTTGTTACTTATCACAAGAGGCATCTGCACGTAAACGGAGTCTTAATCTGCAAATATTTGTCTGCTGCAGCACTCTCCTCCCTCACCCCCACCTGAGCTTGCAATTATTCTTACTGATTGACTTTAAGAGAGCATCATGCACAAGCCTCGAGCTGCCACACGTCGAGCAAACAAGGGAGCGACGCCAGGCTCCACTGTAATCATTACCGGGGCGAGCAATTGCCCTGTCACACATGGCAGGTTATGGCTTCAGACTGGAGGCAGCAAGGCCAGATGAACGCTTCAAACGTCACTACAATGTGAAAAGCAAGGATTTAGAAATGACACCTCCTTTCTCAACAAATCTGTTCCCAGAGCTTCTCCCAGTTCTGCAGAGATTGCGTCTCGTTAATCTGAAGAGCCAGCGCAGCCCTTGGAGGGGGAACACGGGCTCTTTGCCTGCCAAAATAAGCTCTGAGGAGGACATCTTCCATCTGGGGAAGATGGATTTGAAGTCCCAGGAAGGATTTCAGTGCTGGAGCTTGAGCTCAGCACTCACCACCACATCACTCACAGCCCAGGCCAAAAGCAGGTGCTAGAAGACAAGGTGCCAGAAGACAAGGTGCCTTTAGCAGACCAGTGAGGAGAAATTAGGGAAACTTGATGCTGAGCAGGACCTCCCCTAGTTTTCCCAAGTGAAGTTTGCAGCTTGGTTCAATATGTTAGTGCCTAATGAAGGTTTCCCCCATATTCTGCAGGGTATAATCATTCTCCTCCTAATGAGCAATGTGTTAATGGCATATTAATGCTGACAACAACTTGCAGAGAACAAGAGATGAACATATTCCAAAATTCCTCTTTTTTTTTTTTTTTTCCCAGAACAAAGGAATCCATCGTGTGGATGAGTGAGCCCCAGCCCAGCAGGAGCCCATGGCTCCCACAGGGAAGCTGTCAGCTCTCATCCATGGGCTCACCACAGGGTGCAGAGCCTGTATGGGACCATAGCTTTGGTCTCTCACTAACCCAACCCCTACAATTAACTGAGGTACAGGAAAGGACCTCAGCCCAGGCGCAATGTTTCCCCCAGACAGGGGACATAGCCACAGCGGGGACCCAACAAGAAAGCAAAGGAACCGCTTGCAAACGTCTGGAAAAGCATTTCAGCAGACAGACAGGTTTGGATGTTGTTTCTAAGCCAACAGCCGTGTGGATTTGATTACTAAATGTCACTGAAGCTGGGTCCCTGCCAGAGCATCCAGATGTGAATCTGAATATGAAAAGTCCAGGAGGGAGCAGGTGACAGGAGATCCAAGCGTGGGCACCAAGCCCCCATCCCGCTGCCGGCATCCCAGCCCAGCTGGGTTTGTAGGACCAAGTTTACATAAGCTTGCAGGCATGGAAAAGAACAAACATAAAATGGATGTTTTCTAGTTATTTTCATCTTTGTGAATACAACTCCCAAAACCCTGACAGGTCCCCAAAAGGAGCAACCATCTGCCTTGCAAATATGCTGCCCACTGCCAGGTGCTGCAGGGAGGTGCAGAAGCACAAGTCCTTAATGGTCAGACTCCCGTGTGCTCCCCCCAGCACATCCATTTAGATTTCCAGATCGATAATCAATCTTACAATCAATAACAGAGAATTTAGCTACATTATAAAAACAGCAAAACCAGCCAATACTGAGAAATTACTATTGAGTCCTGTGTTTTCTGTACTCACTTAGTCTAATAATGGTGAATGATATTTTCCAAGTACATTATTCAGCAATAAAACCGCCGAATTATTTGATCTCTTGCTAACCTTTATGATTCTAAGCACTCTTTTTGACCCAGATTGAATGAGGCAACATCTGCAGAGCCTTTCACAAAATTGTACTCAGCGTGGACTACTGTAGGTCCTTTGCCAAAGATAAATGTTATTATTTTAAAGCCATCATCCTCCTAATAGATGAGCAAACGCACTGCATTAGCATAGCCTGCAGAGCTCCGGCACGGGTGAGAAAATGCCGGAGGGTTTTCGCTTAATGGAATTTTACATACCTGACTTAGGATGGGTTAATGCAATCCACCAACACGGGAATTTTAAAACCTGCCCTGTGGCATACACCTGCCATTACAAAAGACAGTATAATCCGACAAGCTCCAGATGCCCATGAGAACCATGAAGGATTCATACCCAGATCTCTGGTGGCCAACAGGGCATCAAGATGAGGACCTCATCGACACAGTTCTGATGCAGACAGAGCTACACAATTTATCATGAACCTACCTGATGTACTGGGTGCAAGGAGGAGGAGCAGCTGGGGTGGCTTGCAGTGTACCGAGGGTGTAGGTAATGCCTGCAATGCACATCTGTCTGCTGCAGCATTGGCAATTGTTCCACTCAAACCTAACAAGAACTCCCCATAATTCCATTTCGAACAGGGTGTCACTTCAAGGCTAATTATTAATCATTTGTCTAGCTGACATAAGCCATTACCTCATTCCAAATTTAGACTAGAAACTAGAGGGAGACACTGAAGCAGCAATGCTGTAGTTCTTTTCCACCAAACTCCCTAATAGCAGCCATAGGCAAGCTCTGCCTCAACAGTAACAGTGAAACTGGGAACCATCAACAGCCTCAGTGTCCCATTGTTGAGCCCTGGATGATGTGGACAGTGGGGACCAGGACCTCAAAGGACCACAGGAGACAACCCATACAGCAGCCCTGCCTGCAGAGCACCCCATCCATCACCAATTCAGAGCATGATCTAATTTAAATTATAATTACACTTTTAAGTACACAGATTACAACTATTTATGCTACAAATAAGACCATCCTGTATTTTAATTAACAGAAAATGATTGGAACTCAACTATAGCCTCTACTGGGAACAGTATCTAATCATTTATTGAAGCAAGGCCATGCCCAGCCCTGTAGGCAGCCTGGCAAGGGGAGTGGGCAGAGCTGTAGGTCTGCCCATATCCAAGTCCTCTCATGAGAATGGGAGCCACCATCTAAGGGTTGTGAGAAGAGGTATCCTAGGAAAGGTGCAGGGCTCAATGCTGGAGGCAGCCTGTGGATGGCACCGGGCAAGGGATGAAGGCAAGGCCTGTGCCCTTACTGGTTGATGGGAATTGAGGAAAAATCCAAGCAGGGTACCCTCAATGAGGGTTGAGTCCAAGGGCCTGGGAGGGCACCTGGCTAAGGAGTTTCTCTGGCTCAAAGCCCTCAGGAAGGACTTCAGGAGATGACAACTGGAAAATATGTCTGTGCCACAAAGCCAAGCAGGTGCAGATGGGGTTATTCAAAGGCTACCTGGGCTTGGCCCCAAGGACACTTTTGTGTGCATCATGTGCTTTATGCAAAGCAAATGACACAGAGGAGTCACAGAGCTCAAATCACTCAGTACACCAGAAGCTCATTCAGAAACTACTGTAAGAAAGGCCATATTAAGCATGCAAGATCACACTTCTAATGTCATCTTTAAAAACACTTTGCTAATTTAAGAGAAAGTTCTTACCTGCCACGTAAACATAGTTGCAGCAGCTTTTTTTTTTTTTTTTTACAGACTCAACAAGAGTCATGCACCAGAAACATGCATCTCCAGAGGTCCCTTCCAAGCCCTACCATCCTATGATTCTATGATCAGAAACTCCAATTTACTTACAAGAAAAGCAGGCTCTCTATGTTCAGCAAAAGTGGACCATAAAACCCAAACCAGTAGTACAGAAACAAATGAGATCTATATATGGATAGATGGCTTATTACATACTTACTTACATTATTAGTTACAATATGTAACAATTCTAGGCACACTTTTTAGATGCTTATATCATGTATATCATAAAGTGTATAGTACATAACAGATAATATGTAAGATACAATATAAAGTATGTAATACATAATGACATAATCATATCTGTGTGGAGCACTCCAGGTCTTGCCATCAAATAAGAGGGTTTTTACTGTTAAATACAGCTTGCTACTGCCACCACACCCCAGCCATGGATCCTTGCAGCAAATCACCTTTATAATCATTAAAGTTGGAAAAGGCTTCTAAGATTATCTTAGTCTAGCCATCGACCCAACACCAACCAGCATGTCCACTAAGCCATCCCCTAAATTGTCATGTTTACACGTTTTTTTTAAAATGGTGACTCCATCAACACCTTGGGCAGGCTGTTCCAACCCCAGACAGACCCCACTCTAGGCTGGAAAGTCCTTGGAAAACCCGAAGAGATTCTGGAATGGGGTTGCAGAACATCCGTGGCTTAGTGGTGGGGTTAGCAGTGCTTGTTTACAGCTGAGCTTGATGATCTTAAATGACTTTTCCAATCTAACTGATTCCATGACTTAATGAGAAGCCAAGGTGCACTGAACTAAAGGATGCCTCAGACACAGTGCAGTGAGTGTGGCCAGCAGTGAGAGATGTGGATAAGTGGGAATGGGAGACATGGATAAACGGGAATGAGAGCTGGCGGGTTTATCTCTGCTGCAAAGTATTCAAATGAACACTTCCAAACAGAGCACTTGGAGTGATTGCATTAGGAGATGTATAATTTGGCTAGGCTGACCTCGGAATGGCATAAAAAGCTTCTGATTTCCATAATGCTGGCCTCCAACGCTTGCAGAGGTCAGGGAACATGCAGCGATACACAAAACACTTTGGGAGTAGTTAAATCAAGGGATTTGCTGGGACTTCTAATTTCAAGACACATTTGTAATGAGTCAGGAGGGCATCTAGGGTGGTTTGGGGTTCCACCCCACAGGGTCTGGTTCCCAGAAGGTGCCGTGAGATCCCAGACAGGGATGCGGAGGCTGGGAACCGCAGAGCTGTGACCTGTGCTCACCCATCACGGTGCACATCACAGGCACAAAAAAGTGCTGAGTTACAGTGACCTCCCAAGGAGAAAACAAGACTGGCAACGCTCGCTGCGAAGTCAGCCTTTCACTAGTCAAACGTCCTCACTGATTATGCTTTAATTATTAGCACTGCTGAAAATGAGGCTTATTTCAACAGCCTGGCATGTCTCAGTGCCACAAACTTTCTCTGGGTTTGGAAATTATCTCTTTTTTCTTTCTTTTTTTTTTTAATCTTTTTTCCCCTGCTCTATACACAGCATTGCTCAGAAGCAAGCCAAATCCCTTCCAATTATGTATCGTGACGTTTCCCCAGCGTTACAGCAAAGCAAGGCCCTACACTTCTAAATGGCATGGTTTATAACAAATTGTCTGTTACACCAGACAGAAACTGATTTCCCCAAACCCAGCATATTAAAGTGAGTACATTCATTCTGGTTGTAACACACAAAATGTGATTATAACAGACACTTTGGGGGCTTTTTAAGGCTAGTGGAGAAGAGGAGGATAAGCTGGAGGGGAAGAAAGAATTGACAAGTAGAGAAATGACAGAGAAAGAGGAACAGCCACGCTGATTTCATTTCTTACAAAACAAAAATCTTTGTGTGTTGTAGAAATGTGCTTTAGTTAACACCGCCAGATAGCCAGAGCAAAATCTGCCGGTGCCGCCTGAAACGAAAATTGCTCTATTGTGCTCAGAAAACCATTTCCTACAGAGAGAACACTCTCCAGGTAGTGAAAAAGCCTATCTGAAACTAACAGGGCCTTATCCTGCAACTGTTGTTCGCTCAAATAATCTCTGCTGCCATAAGGAGCCCAAGCAAAATCAGTGTGAGTGAGGATTACGTGGGACTGTATCAAGGTTGGGGGATTAGACCAGGATTATCACTAAACCCAGTAATTCCCCATCTTACTGATGGTGGCCACCAGCTCAGGACACAGCAGATCGCCATGGTCACAACCTCCCTGGTGCTGAGGCTGGACTTGGCTCTGGGAGCTGCTGGGCGTGCAGGTCCCCAGAGGACTCAGTAGCTGCTCCACCTTGACCTTCTCCAGTGAGACCAACTAAAGCAGCATCAGAGTGAGGCCATGTCAGATTCACACCCTGCTGATGCTACAACAGCAGTGCTGCTGCTTCCTTTCCCTGCCACTGCCATGACCAAGCCACCCTGGACCTCCACGGAGAATCAGACCAGAACCTTCATGATAATTCGACCTTTGGATGTCCAATCTCTCAAACAAGGCTTGCCCACTCTCATTTCACACCTCCTCATCTTCTCCCTTGCTGGATCCTGCCAGAGACCACTGCATCCCCCAATGAGACTGAGGGGCTGAGCAAACCACTGTGCCTGGGGGATGTTCCCCATCCTGGGGCAGCACACAATGCTTCCCAAAGTGGCACAGAGTCTAGATGCAGAACTGTCTCTGAAAAACAAACACAGCCATTCCATGCACACAGTTTCCTTTTAAAAGCACGAAGTCAAAATCCAGGCATGTAAGTGTTACCCAAGGGTGGTTGCTCTACATGCAAGTCGTGTCCTGGGGCTCCGAAAAGGCTCTGCATTCAGACCAGTTTCCACATCATCCCAGTGCAATCCATGTTTTTATCGAGAAGGCTGCCTAATGGCTCCTATTAATTTTGATTTTTAATCTCCTTGTATAACTTCCAGCAATATACTTGCAAAACCTAACAACAAGCTCTTTTTGGTTTCAAAGCTGACTTCTCTTCCAGCTTAGCAGGAAGAAAAAAAAAATGCCCTGAGCAGCAGCAGAGCCTCTGACCGGTAATGCCCTTGCAGCTCCAACATGTCCCATTCTCCCTCCTGCAAAACAAGTCAAAACACTAACGGGGGCCAAGCCTCCCACTGTCAGCCACGATCACCAGAGCTGCTCACAAACACTTCTTGCCATCTCTGCCTGCAGCCCCAAGGATGCTAAAGAGCCACAGGCAGCAGCGTCCAAGTGATACTCCAACACCCAAGGGATCACTGAACCCCAGTAGGACCAGAACCCCCAGGACATTCCCCACCACTTCCCTTTGCTCTCTTGGCAGCCATGCCCTGGCACAAGCTGAGCTCGGCTCCTACCCAAAGGGAAAGCTTTTCAAGGGTTGTCTCAAACTTGGTTTTTTTGCATCCTCAGAGTGGAATTGCAGCCCCTCCAGATGTCACTCTTTAAACCTTTCTGGATCAGCCGAGAAAGGTGGGGAGCACCGACAAACCCAGTTACCAGCAGCAATGCACTGCCAGCCCCGAGACCTGACACCGCACATACCGCTACCACAGCACAGGAGGAAACGTTTCCTGAAGCTCCACAAACAACCCATCCTTGGGGACTTTTATTTCAAGGTTCCTGACTGTTAAAGTAAACGAGCCTCACATTAAAGGCCAGCTAACACTACAGACTCACTGCTGCTACTACAGCGTCCGTCTGCAATCGCTTACTCCAGCCACAGCCATCGTCTGCTAAGTGACACCGCCAGCAACACGTTTACCTCTGCTTTGTATCTTTTGTCAACTGATGCTCTGCCTTCCCATCAGGAAAAGTCACTCGGAGGTGGAGCAGCAGCAATACCTCCCTGATGCTGACACCTCATAAAGGCTCCCAGGGGAAATGCCGGCTGTCTCGGCACTGGAGGTGATTCAAAGCAGCCCAGACAAGTCCCGCTGGATGCACTGCGGGGAACAGCTTGGCTCGGGAAGCTCTGGGCAGGAATTGTGTTTATGAAATCACCGTCACGTGGAGATGCACCAATAGCACACTTCACACGCCACACCACAACGCCTGCTAAGGCAGCAACGGGCAGCGGTGGGTATGAGGCTGTGATACTCCTCCATGCAAGCATCTTTCATGGAATTTCCATGTCACTTGTGTGGCAGGACAGGGCTGTCACTTAAGCACCACTAAATCTCCTCACCCTCAGGGGTCACTTGGAATTTTACAAGCCAGTAGAATCCACACCACTAGCAAGATAACTTCCCTTGCAACAGCTGGAAGCATAACACTGGGACTCTGCCAAAAAACATGAGTTCCCACCCACCCTAAACCAAACTTTCTAGCAGCTTCCAATTGAGGTTTCTCCTCACCATGCCCTGGCCCTGCCCTTTTGTCCAAAAACATCCACAGGGAGTGAGCAGACATGCTACTCTCACTGAGAACACCCATCCAACAGCTGCTGGTCCCTCAGCAAGACTGAAGCGCCAACAGCTGCTCTCCTGCGTGCTTGTGGGGCTGCTGAAGGGCACATTTTAAGCTGACACTCCACTGCATACATTACAAGAGACAAATTTATTTCTCCAGGCAAGGTACCAGCTCTTCAGTGTGTCCCATCTGTACAAGTGATGGGGAAATGCAACATGCTGGAGCCACAGGGAGAAGCAACAAGCATCCCAGCTCCCCCATACAAGGTACACAAGTCAGTCTGGGACTTTGGAGAGCACATACTAACTGCTGCATCAAGGAGGAACATGGCCAGCACTGCCTTCTGCCCACAGCTGCCTGGCAACTTTATCAGCTGAGCTATGAAGTTCCTGATGGTGCTTCCCTCCTCCCCAGTGCTGCAGATCTCCTTCTGTCTGGGTAAAGCCAACATGGATTTCACGACTGAATTTGCCAGTGGCTGGCAGCGTGCTCCTCTGCTCAGTGCCTGTAGCAAGGAGTCAGCCAGAAACATGCTCAAGACCCCTCTCCAAAGCACACTGCTTCAGGAAAGCAGGAACGCCTTGTGCCTCCAGCATCCCAACGGCGATGGTCATCCACAGCCTTGGTAGGCATCCACCAAATAGCTGGGCACTGTTATCCCCAACTGGTACTCCCTGAATTGCACAGGCAAACCCGAACATCGATACAGATCCCCTAGTGTATCAAGGGTGGCATTTCCCACCCCCAGCCTGCCCAAACACAGCACAGGAAACAGGTGGCTCCATATCAGTTCTTCTGCCTTTCTTCTACTTGACCAGAAACGGGTTTATCCCAAATAGCTCCCATCCAGGTTTGGATGCAAAGTCCCTGCCTCTTCTCATTGAAGCATCTGAAGGGAGCAGAGCCCACTCAGCCCTGTGGATGGATACTTGCAAGTAGACCATAAGAGTGCTTATTATGTAGGTCATTCCCATTCAATTATTTCTAAGCAACTCTACTATAGCTTTGATACCAGCACCAGAAGTTAAATCGAGCTTCAGTTCTTTGGCCCAGACCTGAGTCACCCCTACTGTACCCTTAAAAATGCAGGTGGGCTCTCAGCCCTGCAATCACAAGTGGTTGCACTGGGATGTGCAGAAGTTACCTCCTCACAGCATCTCAGTAGGTAACCTTGGACAGGAGATGTCATATGGTGAGGAGCCTGCACATGCAATAGTGGGAGAGGCTCAAAACCAGGCTAGATAGAAGACAAAGTGCACAGAGTCTGCCATGGACACCTGAACAACCCACTGCCTAGTCATTAGAACCTCCATCTCTGCTTTAAGCAACTGGTGTTTGGGCTGGGAGCACCCCAAAACTGGGCTGTGACCTCTCAGGAGCTGGTTCTGCACCCTCAGCAGAGGTTAAATACCAGGGTTCAATGAGCGTTCTGCCCATAAAACCACTACAGAATCAGGCCCACTGCCACCAGCCCTCCCCAGCAGCCCTGCAGACCCTTGCAGGCTCTGCTCTCCATCACACAAGTATAAATCTGAAGCAGCAGCACCACTGTCTCCAGCAGCATCATTTTGCATTTACACCAGCACACTGAACACAAAACAGAGTGAGCCATAAATATTTCAGCTACTTTTTCAGCTTTGTTATTCTGTTCAAAGCAGGAAACATGACAAACCTTTGATTGTTTTGCTTAATACCAAACAATAATTCAAAGAGAGACAAACAAGCAACATTAAATGATGTCTGTGATGTACAGGAAAGACAATGAATTAGAGGAACCTGATGAGGATGGCATGGATCAGAGCAGCCCCTTTCCCTGCCTTGGGCAGGTAACTCACGTCCCTGCTGTGCAACCTGCGTGTGCCTGTCCCACGTGCTGAGGGGACAGCATAGGGCCAGGCGGGCAGGTGGTCACACCAGGCACTCTGTGCTGCCTTCATGCCCAGCACAGCCAGCTGCTTCCAGGGCAACAGCCACCAGCGCCACTTCCAACCTCTTAAAAACATCTAGTGAAGGCAGTGAGTGTTCCCTCCCTTGAGCATCGCCACACTCTAAATCCACTCACAAAGCAGCCACCTCCAGCCTCCCAGCAGCATAGAGGCAGCCTGTCCTGGCTTTTCCACACCAGTATGCCTGCCTGGCCTGAACAAAGCATCTCTGCAGAGTCTGGGAGAGAAAACATCCTCCCACAACCATGTGTCAGGACAGTCTCAGTAACCTCAAGGTGGGTGCACACCACTCCTCACTGCCCAGCACCAACACTCTCTTGGTTCAGGGTGTCCAACACAGAAACGATCTTTGCCTGTTTGGTCAACAAGTTGTTTTGGCAGTGCTTACACCAACAGATCCATCTGCATGCCATGTCCCACATGCAAACCCATCACGATGCCCCAGGGCCACATGCTGCCAGCCCACACTCACCTCCGGCAATGGCATCCCATTGATGATGAGGTCGGGCTGCTGGGGGCTCTGCCCTGTGAAGGTGTGATGGTAAATATGGTTGGAGCCAGTGTTCCTGTTGTTCTGGCTCTCCACGTTGAGGAAGGTGCTTTCGGAGCGGCGGCAGCCCAGTGGCAGGGTCTGCTGGTGGTAGTCGAAGTAGTTGAGGGATGAAGTAAGAGAGGAGCAGCTCACAACGTTCATTTTATCCGTTTCTTCCACATCCCGTGGTACCAGGCGGATATCATTCTTGCTGATTTTCTTCTTCTTGCTTGATTTCTTTTGATGCCCATAAGAGTACTCTGCAATTCTGGGGGACACAATGAAAATCAAAAGCTGAGAGCATCTCATACCCTGCCCTGCTAAATACACAGGCAGAAACCTGGAGGGCTTGGCCCCCATCTCTGTGTAGGCTTCTGAGTCATCATGCACATTACGTCACGTTTTGGGTCTGGTGGCACAACACGGTCTTTAGCTTATTTTGATACCTATGATGCTTTTGGGTCAAATAGGAAAAATAATGGGAAAGAGGAATGCCCTTGGCTTTTTCTAGCATTTGTAATTGCTGATATTTAGTTACTAGGAGCAAAGTCCAGCCTGCAGAACAGAAAAATGGAGATGTTAAAATCCATGAACTGAAAAGGGTACCTGCATTCATTTCCATGCATAATAAGGATTTTTTAAGTGATTTAATTTGGTGTCTGTAATGAAAATTCAAAATGAATAGCAGATTTTTTTCCTGGTTCATTTTCCCTTGCAGTAAATAAAGCAGACCCAGAAGCAGTCCTAGCTGGCAAGCTCTATTCTCTCACATTCCAAAGGCTGTTTGTTTATTAATGTTTTATCCAAATTGCTGCTGTTTTGACTGTCTTCTGATAATACCTGATAACTTGAAACCTCTTCTCCAGCCACATCCTATTCCTCCCTGGCCCCCCAATTACACACACCCTCTTCTGCTGGAAAGTGCTTTCGCCTTCTAGAAACCAGAGAAAAACAACTGTGTTTTGCAAAAAGAAATGATCCTTTTTGACCCTTTTTTTTTTCTTTTTTTTTTTTTTTTTTTTTTTTACACTCCAAGGTTGTTTGCCTCTGCCTTTCTTTTCCTTTCTGCTTCCCACCTGCCAAAAGACTCAGCTGTTGATCTGCCTTGTTTGCCTTCTGCAAAACACCGGAGGAGAAAAGTTACCATCAAACACCACCAGAGCAAATAATGACATGACTGCACCTCACATTAGCCTGGTACACTCAGCTCTCAGTGACTGTGGTTCCCCTTTCCAAAAGGAGCTACACAGCCCCAGCCAATGCCCCACAGATGAATTTGTACATGCGTGACACCGGGCAGCTCAGTATCTCCCTGGGAAGCACACAGCATGCTCCTCACAGACAGAATTACACATTTGAAAGTCAGGACTTTGCTCCTCTCCTTGCTAAACAACATTAAAAAATAAAATTTAAAACACCCAATAGCTGCAACAGTAATAATGGGATGAATAAATAATACAGTTTATCTAGAAACACAAATATTAGGCAAATATTCTTGTTCCAGAAAGCTAATCGCCTAAGCATGAAAATGCCACCATGTCAAACGCTCTCATATAACCTTATGTGCCTCACAAATTAACAGGTTTTATGACGACTGCCCAGCAGCTGTTGTGAAGAACGTCTAAATTAAAGCACCGCAAAGCCTAAAGGCACACACCCGCCACGAGGAGAGGGTGCCCCAAAGCCGCGGCCGCTGCTAAGCCTACCTGGTGCTGCTCTGTGTCTGCAGCTGACTTCTCTTGCTCAGATGCACACTGATAACAGCCTGAGCATTCCCCTGAGCACGCAAATAAATCAGGGGAAGGCAGGGATTTCTGTTGTGCCAACAATCTATATGCTGCTGACTCGTCTAACAATGCTTGATGAAGCTTTAATTGTTTTGTTTACCTAAATGTTTAAGTTTGGCAATGTGAGAGCCCAATTATGTCCTGCAGGCATTCATTTTGCTGTCCTTTCTCTATTGACCAATTATTTAATTAAACTGCACTTCATTAATCCCTAAGCCGTCACAGTAAACCCAGCGCTTATACATACGTGTGAAGCTGTCAGGGGCACCGCCACAATGTGATTTTTATCCATTCGGGTCCTATTCTCATTTAACGGGCCGAGCTGGCAAGAAAGCTGGTATATGAGCTTTCACTTGAAGCTAGACATCCCATAGTACAGCACAGCCCGACCTTTATTTGCAGATTATTTTTCCCCCATCAAGCAAAAAGGCTTATAAACGCACTTTACACTGTGAAACCGGGGGATAAAACCTGAACTCCCCGGCATTATTTCTGCGTAAATAAAACTTTAAAGACCGCACATCCCCCTGCACCGCAGAATCGCCGGGGGCGAGCGTGCGTTTCCAAGGTAGAGCAAAATTAATTTTCATCCCTCCCCTCTGAAACCACTCGGTGCCGAAGGAATGGAGAAGTCATGGCTATTTCACTAGTAACAGGATTAAACCATTTATGAGGCATTGCAGCTGCTCTTTTATGGCATCTGATTGATATTCATGTGTGGTTAGCATTTGTCTCCTAACTTGTGTAACACAGAGAATAGTAAAAGAGAGACAATAATCGCCGGGCTGTTACATATTCAGGGGACTGGATTTCCCCTATCAGCCTTTCAGCGGCTCCGGGCGCGGAGCTGACCTCCCCTCCGGCATTTCGGACCCGAGAGCACGCACCAAAGCCAGCGCAAAATAAGGCAGCGCTGCAAAAATTCGCCCTCGCCCCACTGCTACCAGCCGGAGCGGCAGTGCCGGCTGCCGTAGCGGCACATCGAGGGGTACGGGCTGGGGTTTGCCACTGTTTCAGCCGGTTGGCCCCACCGCCAAGCGCGGCGAGAAGCCGCAGAGGGCACACAATAGCTCTTTTGAACGGCGAGCCAGGGCTGAGGGATGCCACCGCGGCTGCTCGCCCCGTCTGCCGCGGGGATGCGGCGGTGGGTTGGGGGGTTTCCCCGCTTCGGGAACACCGGGAAGCTGCAGCAGGGACGGGAGGCTGCTCACAGGGACCAGCCATGCCGCTGAGAAACTGTTCTGCTCCCTTCCTGCGACGGAGCGTGTAAAATCAGGGATGCTGCAACAGATTGCCAAGCCGCACGATGAAGTCAAGCCGTTACCGGGCACAGATTTCTGATCTCCTCCCAGAGTACAATTCTGCAAAAGCTTCACAGGGAATTCTTTGAGAGCGACGAGAACCTCACTTCTGCTCCTAAAGCAAATCTAACGCTCCACGTACAGACACCCCCCGCCCCCAAGTATACAGCAGCAATGAGCAAAGTAACTGCGAAAGCAAAAATCAAAGCAGACCCAGCAGGTGCACAGAAACAAAGATGTCTTTACCTGCAGTTGTAGGTCCTGATTTCCTTGTTATCCCTTTTGCACTTGACTGCCACGAAGATCATGGTGACAAAAAGAATGGCTGCGATAGACCCCAGGGCAATAATGAAAATCAGGGAGAGGTTAACAGATCCTATGGACTCTTGGGCATCCAGGGCTGGAGATAGGTATATCAAAATCAAGGCGGAAGCTGAGAGAGATGTTTTTCCATGGTCGTGAGCCACCACGATCAGCTCGTATGCTGTCTTTGCGTTTTCCCCAAAGGCTCTGGTGGTCCTTATCTCTCCATTGACCTGGTCTATCTCGAAAAACCCTCTGTCTCCTTCCACCATTTCATAGGAAAGCCTGCCATTTTCACCCTCGTCGTAGTCATCTGCTTTGACCACCGTCACCAAGTAGCCTACCCCTGCATTCCTGGGGATGTACACCTCCGCGGTCCCATTGACCAGCGGCGGGGCTGTGATCACGGGGGTGTTGTCATTGACGTCCAGGACAATCACTCTCACGGTGGCATTGCTCTGCAGAGAGGGATTACCCCCATCTTTTGCCAAGACCTTGAACTCAAAGGCCTTCGTCTGTTCATGATTGAAGGATCTCAAAGCATAGATATCTCCAGAGTTGGGGTTGATGGAGACATAGGTGAAAACAGGCATGTCCCTGACTTGTGAGGGTACAATCTGGTAGGAGACACTGCCATTGAGGCCCAGGTCAGGGTCCCTGGCTGAGACCGAGAGGAGGTAGGCTCCTGGAGTGTTGTTCTCCTGCACAATGACCTGGTAATAGGGCTTGGAGAAGTGGGGATGGTTGTCATTCTCATCAGTGATCTTGACAGTGAAGGACTTTGTGGCCTGCAGGGAGGGGATGCCATTGTCCTTGGCCTGGATGGTGAGGTTGTACTGGTCCCTTTGCTCACGATCGAGACGTCCATCTACCAGGATGGTGGAGAAGCTCTCATACTCCTGGAGCCGAAAAGGCACATTGCCCAGGAGCTTGCACTGCACCCGCCCATTGGCCCCAGAGTCACGGTCCGAGACTCGCACCAAGGCGATGACATAACCTGGAGGGGCATTCTCGCTCACCTCCACCAGCTCGCTGTTGACAGAGAGCAGGTTGATGAGGGGCGGGTTGTCATTGGCATCCTGGACACTGATGGTTACTTTGCAATGGGCAGGGATGGAGTTAGGCCCCAAGTCCTTGGCCTGCACATCCAGCTCGTAGACGTGACCCTCCTCATAGTCGATAGCACCACTCACTGTGATAAGGCCGCTCTGGGGGTCAATCTGGAAGAGGTCTCGGGCCCGCTCAGAGACGTAGCTATGGAAAGAGTAGAGGACCTGGCCATTGGTGCCTTCATCAGGGTCGGAGGCGTTGAGGCGGATGACTGGTGTACCTGGTGGGGCATTTTCAGGCACGCTGACAGTGTAGGCCGGCTCCTCAAAGAGTGGGTTGTTGTCATTGGAGTCAATGACGCGGATGCTGAGCTCCACTGTGCCGAAGTTGGGTGGGTCACCACCATCCAGCGCCGTGATCACGTAGCTGTAGTGGGACTGGGTCTCACGGTCCAGACTCTTCTCCACCACCAACTCGGCAAAGCGAGACCCATCACCTCGCGTCTTGGTCTCCAGCCCAAAGAGGTCATTGGGGGTGATCTCATAGGTCTGTACACCAAAGCTACCCGAGTCCGGGTCATAGGCACTCTCCAGTGGCACCCTGGTGCCAGGGCTGGCAGTCTCTGAGATTTCCAGCTCAATCTGGTCAGTGGGGAAGCTGGGTGCATTGTCATTGAGGTCCTTGATCTCCAGCTTGATCACGCAGATCTCCATGGAGCTGGACATCACCTCCAGAGAGATAACACACTTGGGGCTCTGCCGGCACAGGAGGTCCCGGTCGATCTTCTGCTTGGTCACCAGAAGCCCCGACCCGGGACTGATGTCCACCAGGTGGGGAGCTGAGTTGGAGACCACCCGGAAGGCAGCTGGCTGACGGGGGTCCAGCACGAAACCGGCGTCCCGGGCGTCCTTGGCGACGTTGGCGATAACCGTGCCGGCCCGCTGCTCCTCCTCCACCGTGTACTTCAGGTTCACCAGGGCCCCGGTGCCGGCCCACAGCAAGGCGGCCCCCAGCAGCGTCGGGAGAGCCCCCATCGCCGCCACCGCCCCCTCCGGCCGCCCTGCTGCGCCGCGCCCCGACGGCCGTTGGCCGCCCGCCTCAGGGCCCCGCCGCCCTCATGCGGGCAGTGTCCGCCGGGCTGCCCCGGCGGCGGCGGGCGGGCGGGCAGGCGGGTGCGCGCACCGGAGCCGCTATCCCCTCTGCGCCCACGCCAACGCCGGCCGCTCAAGCGCTTCGAGCCGGCGGCGCCGTGGATGGGCCAGGCATGACGTGGGGGACCAGCAGCGGAGCTGGAGCTGGAGCAGAAGCAGGGNGGCCGGCGGAGCGGCGCGGCCGGGAGCGGGAGCGGGACGCGGAGCTGCGCGTAGCGGCGAGGATTGGATCAGCTGTGCCGGGAGCCTGTTGCCCCGCGGCGCACAGTCTGCACCGGTACCCGTAGGTGGAGATGCAGCAGAAGCCCTTCCTGGCTTCGGTCACCAGCGGCTCCTTTTTAAGCGCTGCAGGAGGGCGGAGGAGGTGAGCATCGGTCCGCACTGAGCGCCTCCAGACTGCTTCAGGCCCTTTCCCTCAGGGGCAGGACTGAGTCTACTCCTGCAGCATGGCACGCCGCCCCGCAACGCAGTCTCTCCGGAGAGCCGGCGTGGGGCCCGGTACCGCCAGGCTGTCTTGTGCGGCTCCTTCCCCGGCAGCGCTCGCTGCTGTTGACTGGGCAAAGCACCGCGGTGCCGTCTTTTCTTGAAAATTAAATAAAACTTCCCCTGTCCAGGTGTCGGTGCCTTACCTCGGGTCTCCGCGCGTGGCACGCAAGTTCCCGGGGTCTAATTAAAGGGGATACTGAGAAGATGTCGCTGTGCCTCGGGCTCGGGGCAGTGCTGCCCCCGGCGGGTTGCGGGCGCTCTGCCGGCCGATGCAAGCCGCGGGGGCTCAGCTCGGAGCCTTTCGGCTACAAATAACGCCGTTCGGCTCCACTTCCCCCGCCCCTGCTCCGAGGTTCAAAGAGATGCCGAGGTCCGGCGCGTCTCTGCGGCAAACAGCCCCTTGGTGCCCACCGATCGATAGTGAGACAGCGCCGCGGCGGGGGAAGGCAGCGGGACTGGGAGCTGCCGCGGCACAGCCCCCGTCGGGGGTGGTGAGCAGCGGGGACACTCCTCGTCTGTGCAGGCGCCCTGCGGGCACAGCCCGGGCACCCTTGGCAGCGGCAGCCCAGCCCCGGCTCCTCCCCGGCCCCGGCTTTTCCCTAGTTCGGCTCGGCTCCAACCCAGCCCCGGCCCCGTTTTCTCCCCAGCCCCTCCCCGGGCCGACCGCGCCGTCGGGCCCTGCCGCGCCTTCCCAGGCACAACGGCGCCATCTAGCGGCCCCCTCGGGGAAGCGGAGCGGCGGGCAATGGCCCGGGCAGCTCACGGTTGAGCGAGGAGGGAACATGCTCCGTCCTGGGTGGTTCTGGGACGCGGCCCTTGGAGGATGGCCATCCACTCTAGGACAACGTCCATCCACGGAGAGCATCCCCCGGGGATTCCATCCGTCCAGAGACACCGTCCCCTCGGGCGCCATTTGCCCGGAGACAATATTCCCCGGGACACCGCCCCTCCTGACATCTGCCCAGAGACACCACCCACTTCAGGAACAGCATCCCCCAGGACAGCACTCAGAGACACCATCTCCCGTCACACGATCTGTCCAGGAACACCGTTCTCTCCAGAACACTGCCCTGGGACACCCGGGAGAATAACCCTTCTTCCCCGGGAGACACGGGAGGGGTGCAGGGTCTCGCTGCTCCTGACTGCCCTGTCCCAGAGGAGCAAGAGCAGAAGCCACTGGAGAGCCTTTGCCAGCAGCATGGGTCACCGTGACCCCCGGGGGAGTGAGGAGGTGGGAATGGGCAAATCCTCTGTCTCCAAACTGGTGAAGCCTTCCTTGGGAAAATTAATTCTGATGACTTGAACTGTGCCATGCGGATTGAAAACCTGGCTAGAGGATCATAAACAAAGGGTAATTAGAAACAGGGGGAGCGTTTATGGGGTACTGCAGGGATCTAGGTTAGGTCGGCTCTCATTTAATACCCTCATTAATGACCTGGAAAGAGGGAGTAAACTACACATTAATGAATTTGGCAGATGATGCTATACTGGGAGGTGCTGCGAGCTCCAGCAAGCACAGAAAATTAACACAAAAAAGGCCTAGTGAGATTACAAACATGAGCAGGAAAGAGTAAAAACGACCTCAGACAAATATGAATGCAGCTGGGAAGCAAATGCAAGTGCAAACCACAGCAGAAGGGGCAACGATGGCTGACCCAAGCCCTGTAGCCAGAACAACAGCCCTGTGAAAGGCCCAGGGCAGGGGAGACAGTGAGGGGATAGCTCCTGGCATCTGAGGATGGCATAGAAGTGCTGGGTGGCTCTGGGGTGGCTAAAGTAGGAGCATGGAGCTCCCTTGGCTCAGACGCTTTGGTGGCAGTTCAGAGGGAAGCCACACAAATGATCAAAGGCACGGAGAGACTGATTTCTGAAGGAAGATTAAAAGGCTTAAATATATATATTGCTTGGCTGAGAGCTGTCCATGGGGAGACAAACTAAGAGCCTTACAGATCTGGTTGGTGTAAATAGAGAGAGAGGGAAGGAATTATTTAATAGAGTACAAGGGGCATCACCAGAAGGGATGACAGAAAATGAAGAAATGGAGCATTTAGGTTGAATGTCACAGGGGAAAAAATCCCCTCTGCTGACAGCAAAAATTATGAGGCTGCGATGTGGTTCCCTGGAGGGAGAAAGTTCTGTGGCTTGAGATATTTAAAACCAGACAGGATCAGTCTGAATATAAAGGCGCCTGGGATGAGCCACTGGCAGGGGAACATGTGGAGGAACAAACAGGGATGCACCTCATTTTCCATCTCCTTTCCCACTGAAATGTTTCTTTATATATCACATACATAAAAGATCTGGAATTTTATTATTGATCCCATGTATGTGTTTCTGCTGCTGCAAAGGAAATCACTGCCATGAGGTGGTTGCGCCAGGCACCTTGTAGCTGGGCAGGCCCTGAAATCAGAGCAACTTCACCTCCATATGGGTATGGAGGGAGATTAAAGGGGGTTTAAGTGACTGGTATGAGGCTGCTGAACAGCTCTATGGTATATAAGCCCAGTGTCTGTGTCCCTGCACAGCATTACATACTCTGGCCTGTAGGTTTAGCTTCTGTGGAGCATCTCCTATATCAGTGGCTTTCTGCAGGATGCTCTCCAGGTGACCAAGAACAAGACAGCTGCATAGTACCTGATACCTTGGTTAATGCTCTAACCTTTCACCTCCAGCTAATGCTCCATTTGCTAAAGGCTGTGACAAGATCCCTTTGGAGCAAAACAGCCATCAGTTGCAGCCCCTCCCCATCTCCTGCCTCAGTGGAGGTCTGTGAGTGCTGTCAACAAAATGGATTAATGGTCCTATTATCAGTTCAGATGGATGACCAGGGTAAGGAGAAAACATCGCATCCCAGGGAACTCAAGTAGGTACATTAATAAAGATGCCACACGTTGGCTCTGAAATCTAAATCTTCACTCCTCTCCTTGCAACACAATTAGTTTATCCAAAGCCCAGTACTCCCATTGTGATGCACCTGCCAGTACCTCTAGCACCAGCACATGATAGCCTGGCTGGGAGGGAGGGAGCTGGTAGCATGGTGGTGTCCGTGTCTCCGTTGGCCAAAGCCCCTGCAAGACAGCAGCCCATTTCACAGTATGCTCCTTCAGCCATGCTACCACTAGGGAGCTTCATCACCCACCTTGGTGCCAGCTTCCTGCCTCTTCGGATCGGTGGGTCACAGGGTGAGTCTCTGGCAGCTGAAGAGCTGGTGTGACAGGGTGGCAGTGTGGTCTGTCATTCAGCCAGCTTATTGATGGGTATGGGCATTGTGCAACGAAGATATTGGTTCTGCCCATGCTGTAAAATAAGGAAAGCTTTTCATTAAAAGCAAGCAGTGCAGCTTGCAGCCCTTTGTTTGGGCACTAATGCAAATGACTCTCCAGTCCAGCATTTATAGCTGCCACTCTTGTACCTGGCAAAAGGTAAATCTCAGGATCTAAGACATGTATGTTTAAAGCTACATCATTGGTGGGCTGTCCAACACAGGGTGGGTTTATTAAACATTCCTCACACAGAGGGTGAAGGGAAAGGACAAGCATGGGATGAGGCCAGCAAAGCCATGCCTCACAGACAGGGCAGTGCAACAGCCTCAGTTCCTGTTTGGACAGTCCTGTTCCCAGCCCTGCCTCTGCTCTTGGCCTCTTCCGGATGCACTTCTGCAGACACTGACAGGTTTGGGGGGGCTGAATGCACACTCTGCATCCCTCTGTGGGAGAGACTTGCCACTCCTACTCTGCCTCACTGGAGGTACATAAACCATCATTGCAACCTCTGCTGCAGCAAGGAGGGAGCAAACCCTCCGGGATCCAGCTCCTCCAGCAGCCCATCTCTCCAGGCGTGGTGCAGAACTGGAGATAACATGCGTGAAATAGTTTGAAATCTTGACATTTGTTTTAATCATCAAAGAGGAACTTTACTTTTTCATTTTTCAGAGCCTTTCTTTTAATTTCGCATTTCTGAAATGATGTTTTTCCTCTTTCCATTGCTTTTTCCTTTTAGCTACTAGGTGAAGTAAAATAAATGATGTAGGGTTGGTTTTTTACTTTCTTTGCTCCTTTCTTTTCCTTTCTTCTGCAAGACTTGAAAGTGTTTCAAAGCATCTGGGTGTTGGGAGTTACAGTTTAGGTTTGTGCTTTTTTCTTCCTTAGCAATGTTTCCAATATCACAACAGACTAGGGGGGGAAAAAAGCACACACACACACACAGACAAAACACAAACCTGTAGCATTGGGAAAAAAAAACAAAAACAAAAAAAAGAAATTAAGAAATAGGAAAACTCAGAGCACAATCCCTAGACCATTCAGCCATCAGATACCTGCCATGTGTGGAGAAAGGGAAAACCTACAAAGGAGAAAAACACAACATTTTGTCTTGTGGGTGTTTGGAAAATAAGACAAAATACTCATCTTAGAATTAAACACAGAGTTAGTTTTCCCCCAGCACATCAGGACTCAGTCCATGCCCATTCCTAAGAAGTTTTGGAGTGAGGAAAGCTTGGCCAGCTCAGCCCTTCAGCCCTCCAAGAGCCAAACTTTATTGAGCATCCATGGGACTTACAGACATCTGTCAGGGTAAGTCTGTTAGCAGCTTGTACATAATGCAGATAAGAGGCCACTGTAAAAATATTGAGTCCTTAAACCATAGAAAACTGTCTTTCTAAGCTGAAATCTAACTTTATTTGTACTCCCACAATTCCACCCAAGTCAGCAGGGTTTCCTGGCTGTTAGCAAGGGCAGCGTCTGGCACGCTCCTTTCCACAGGAGAGGTTAAAGTGCCAAAGAGAGGACAGTGTCGCTCTGAGGAATTCGATAAAGTCCTATCACTCAATAGTTTAATTCACTTTTACTGATGCAGCATCTTTTATCACAGATTACATAATGCTGAATAATCATGAAGCCCATAATGCAGAGCCAGACAGGCAGTTATAATCAGATTTAAAGCCTATATTAAAAAAGTGGCAGGTGCAGGGCTAATTCTCTGCTCCCACACTGGTGTCAGTCCAGAGGAAGCCTGCTGGAACTGCTCCCATGTTCCACAGCTTGCCTAATGGCAAAACACAGGAAGGGGATGAAATAAATATCTTGGGGAGGGGGAAACAGCAGTTTCTGGAGGAACCAAAGGAGGAAAGCAGGTGCATCCCCATGGGAATGAAGGCAGCGCAAGTTGCAGCAAGGAGCTGGGCAGAGGTTGGCTCTCTGCAGCCTGCATGGGACAACATTAAGGCAAAAGGCAGACAGCATCATCCAATGCTCTCTTTCCAATATGGTGCAGCAAGATAGAGAGCAAAAAGTGCCATGAGATTGGGAAGGGGGGCTGGGAGGGGCCTAGGGGCAATGCAGCCTTTCCTCCCACCTTGCTGACCCATGTCATATTGGCATTCATTAACCAGTGGCTACTCAATGAGCTGTGGCAAACAAGCAACCCTGGTTCTCAGGTTACTTAGGATGATAAAATTGTTTCAATTGGAAAAGACCTCTAAGATCATCAAGTCTAACACCATCGTGGCCATTATACCAAGTCCCAACGTGCTATGTCTATGCATTTTTTTTAAACACCTCCAGCGATGGCAACTCCACCTTTGTGGGCAGCCTGTTCCAGTGCCTGACTCTTCTTTCAGTAAAGACATTTTTCCTAATATCCAACTTAAATCTCCCCTGCTACAGCTTGAGGCCATTTTCTCTCACCCTATCACTTGTTACTAGGGAGAAGAGACCAATCCCTCACTTCACTCCAGCCCCCTTTCAGAGAATTGTAGAGAGCACTGAGATCTCTGCTCAGACTCCTTCATGCTGCAGGACTACCAAAAAAAAAAAAAAAGTCTTGATGGATTTAATGCAGTATCTGACAAGAAAACCTGAAAACCTGACCTGAGGGTTTGGAAAGGGCTGTTGGTTGCTCTCTGAGATGCTCTGCTGGCCCTTGGGTGCCACAGCACACCTGCCTCTGGCAGCCTGGGGACTGACACACATTTCAGCCTTGCTGGCTAAATATTTCCCATGCAATCAATTCCAGGGTATAAAACCATCAAACGGGATAACCTTGTGATCAAATGGCCAACAGAGAAAAGTGCTTAATATTATCCACTCCAGATAATGAGCTGGTTTTCCAGCACAGGCCCCAAACACACATCACCATGCACTAAATGCCATGCAATTGCCTGCACAACAAGTTAAGCAAAGATTAAAAGCGAGGAGGAAGCATAGAAAATGAAGCACAAGGCAATTTCTGTCTGTGCCATGGGCATGTGCAGGAGCCAAGGCAGGGAGAGCTCTGCAATGCAACGAGGTGCACTGTTGCTTGGTGAACCTTCAGGACAGCACGTTGGATGCCTGCCTGTATCTACAAACCCTGCATGATGCTACCCACACAGGTGAAGAGCAGACAGCCTTAGGGTTTACAAGGCAGCAATGCCATGGATGAATTAAGAGGTAACCAAACTTCTCTCTGCAGGAAATCTGCCTGCCAGTGAAGGTTACCTTAAGTGATGGGAGAATCTCTGCTCTCTCTACTCTGCTTACAAACAAAACAACTTCATTCAGTCTCTGGGTCCCTGTGTGGACGAACAGATTGCAAAGGTTGGGGGGAGAGAGCCACCTGGGGAGGGACTGATTTAAAGAAGCAGAGCAGTGCAGTACCTCTGGTCTGAATGGCTACATGGGGAAAAAACAGAGCTTGGCAAAGTCTGTTCCAGCAACATTAATTCCATCTTTCGCAGTCCTGAACACAACTAAATCCATCATTCTACATTTTTCTTTCTACTTTCTGTCCCCCTTTTATTTCTGCATGTTACCTATTCTGCTGCTGACCCTGTGAGATGTGCAAGAGACTGCAATGTTCCCTTCTTCCCGCAGAAATTATGGACGTAGCACTGGCAGAGAGCTGACAGTTCCCAAATATTCAGTGGCTTTTACACCTGAGCCACAAGCCCCTGCCCAGCACATGACCAGGCAGGAAAGCACATTTCTGGGATATAGAGCCTCCTGCTGTGGTGCTGAATGCCAACTGGGAGATTTCAGCAGCATTCCTCAGCTGGTGCGACTTGCCCCAGCTCCAGACCAGCCAATGGCGATGTGCAGCACCAGCTGAGGAACAGCCATGCGGCTGGGACCAGGCTTCAGCTCCATTCCACTAAGTTTCCCACATCAGAGAATCTGGCTCTGGTTCCTCACTGGTATTAGCAAAATTCTGAGGTTCAGCATTTCAGACGCTGCCTGCCTGTATCCTACACCTGGCAATTAGGAGCCCAGGCACCAGTCCTGGCAGGCTTCCCTCCTAGCAGCCCCTGCCACTTCTGCAACTGCAGCTGTGTGGAAGCTTCAGAATACACCCATCGGCCTCCCAAGTCTCCCCCAGCACGGCCACAGGGATCATTCTCACCCCACCGAGTTGAGATTGGCACCTCGCCTGGGCCGGCTGCAGCAATCCTGATGTTCCCGCACTGCAATGCAGCCAGGCTGCCGGTGGTGTTTCGGCAGAGCACTCGAGATGGGATTGTCAGGGGAAGCCATTTGTCACATAACATTACCTACAAGAGACTGGGGGGGGGAAAGAGTAGAAAAATGCCTAACAATTGCTGTAATTATGTCCCCTTCAAATGGCTACATGATGTCAGACAAGGGCTGGCATCTCTTATCATGCCCAAACCAAAGGTGGATGCTGTTCCAAGCCAGTGATTAATGGTCTGCTAGGATTTGTTTTGGCATGGCCAAAAGCTGAGAGCAGTGTCTCAGAAAGATGCCAGATGGACAGCCCAGAGTAGAGCCCCCAGCCAGCCACTGGCACACCGTAGAGCAGGTGCTGGCAATGCCATGCTTGGTCACTCCGTGCCATGCAGTGCTTGCACCTCTTTTGTGGGGTAACTGCATCACCCCGGCAGGGACCAGCTTCTGCTGCTGCCCTGGCACTGCTCAAGCTGTTTCAGAGCCCTGTATTGTGCCTGTTAGTGGGTTATAAGTTAAAGGAAAGGTGGTGGCCCCAGATTCCTGGGGGCTTTTAATGAGTTGTCAGGGGTCTGTCACGGTGGACAAGAGCATTCAGTGTGGGCACTTGCCCAGGGGAAGCTGGAAGTGGACATTTTAGTTTGGAACCTGAAGCTCTCCCAAGGCAAAAGAGAGCATATCATGGGTTATAAGCTAAGCACGCAAGTGGGTATAAGATGAAGTAAAGGTAGCACCGCCAAAATTCTTGGGGCTATGAAATAGTTACCAGGGGTTTTCAAGGACAGACAACAGCATTCAGTACTGGCTCTTTCCCTGGTGGAGCTGGAGCTGGACATTTTCCACTGTCAACCTGAGCTGTTACTAATCCAAAATGTAACACATTGTGAAGTATCGTGGGTTATAAACTAAAGCAAAGGTGGGACCCCAGATTTATTTGGGCTATGGAATAGTTGCCAAGGGACTGTAAGGGTGGACAACTGAGTTCGGCACTAGCACTTTCTCGGAGGGAGCTGGAGGTGGATATTTTCATTTTGGAACATGAGCCTTTCTCAAGGCTGAACAGAGCACGAAGTGTTTGTTTAACAGCTTATTAGCTAAAGGAAAGGTGGCAGTCCCAAATTTGACCTAAAGGAAGGGCTCATGGGTGCCATGCCTGATGCAAAAGCCAGCATGCAGGCAGGATTGTTGCCTCTCCTCCTCAGCAGCACAGGCTGCTGAGCACCACAGGTGCATGAAGGTGACCTTGTTGCCACTGTTGCATCATGTCCATCTCCACAGCAAATTCCTGAACTCTGTTTCCAGCATGAGTGCCAGGACAAAGCAATCCTGCTGCCCAAGCATCCCCTTCCTTAGCCTTCATTTGCTCTGTTTTTGTTGATGAGGTGTCACCCTCCAGGCAGCTGAAACAGCTGCCACAATTCCAGTGATACACCTGTATGAAGTGTGGCTCCTTGAGGGGCCACCCAGCGGTCATGGGATGGGTGTGCAGGGATCTCAGTCCCAGTTGGAGCTGCTTTCCCATCCAGGACAGGACAATGTGCCACCACAGTCATGGCTAACACAGACCCTGTCCTTCAGAGAAGGACATGGTGGGGAGGTGTCAGTTGTGTCCATCCAGCAGCTCACATCTCCCATCCCCTTGGAAAGTGAGAGTTAGACCTTGGCTGCCCACACAATCAGATACCAACATCTCTAGTGTCTCCTAATGCCAACATGTCATCCTATGTGGGGCCAAGCAGTCCAGCTGGGCCACAAGAGAGCTTGTTTGGATCAGGCTGAGAACCACTGATGCAGTGTTTTATTAGCCACAATGGATAGGTGTGCCTGGTAAAATGAGTCATGATCATCTTTAAGGGAAGGCTCTTGCATTGGCCTTGCTGACAGTGCTGCAAACTTTCCTCTCTGGTCTGCAGGCTAAATCTTATCCTGGAGCAAGCAATGCCCAGTACAGAGCACCACAAGTCAGGTAAGAACAGCTTTTTGCCTTTTTTTTTTTTTTAAAAAAAAAAAAAAAGGAAAGAAAAAAGAATTGCAGATAATATGACAGGCACTATCCTCTATCTCACAACCCCTCTGATTTTCACACTTCATCTCATCTCAGCCCATCAGGAATGCTATCTTACCCAGCACTAACCCAGCCTGCTGCTCCACAGCAGCCAGCTCAGGTGTTTCCTGGGGACAGAGCTCTGCCTGGGGTAAATGGTTGGTGGCTAATGGAAGGAAATAGAGGAAAAAGTAATTTACATCAGCTAAGCATTTATTCTGTACACTGCTATTTTGTGATCATCTATCATTTTAATCTATTAACAATAAAAGACATATCTGTTCTTAGGGTTCATCTCCTTTGCAGGTGATGTAAACAAGACAAAGGGACTGGTCTGCTATTCAAGGACATTTTGGGAAATTCCATATTTCCACAATCATGAGTGACCCCTGAAAGTGAGGGGGGCATTTGGGGAGGGACAGCATCCTACCTGGCAGAGAAGCTGCCTTTTAAGCAAGACCTGCTGTGACACTTTCCACGCTCAGCAGCAGCAAAGCATACCACATGGAAACTGCCAGCCAGCTTTTGCAACAGCAAGACACACCACTACTGTCACCCCAGCTCTTGCTAAAGAGCAGCAAGATGCAGCAGGCAGCAGCAGCCTGGGGACGGACATCCAGACACCAGCCAGAGCTGGGACTAGAGACCCAGGCTTGGGGACCAGTGGGGAATTCACTCCCAGAGAAATCAGTCACATACAGTGTATCTCCATGTGCATGTCCTGAAATACCCCCTCCCTGTTTCTCTCCCCCTGGTGCTCAAGACACTCAGGTAGCTGATCTGAGGCTGTGATCTGGGGCACTGAGCTCTCCTGCAGCCAGGGAACAAATAATCATTAAAGTTAAGGCAAGTATCATGTTCAAAGGGAAAAGCAGCAATTAGAGTCTAGACCACACAGCAGTTACATGTTACACGACGTGAAAACACCCCCTTCCTGGCAGAGATTTAACATATACCCCAAGCCTATCATCATGATTTACTTTAATTAGCAAGCTAATCGGCTGACAGCACTGTGGAGCCAGGGCTGGCACTGGCTGGTGGTTGAGAGACCTTCACAGAGAAAGCCACCAGTGTGAGCCATCAGCCACGCAGCCCCTCTGCCCACCCCAAACCTCTGTTAAGCTGGAAGGGGTGCAGGTGGGGGCATGCATCTTTCCATGGAGGATTTCCATGGAGGAAGACTGGAGCAACCAGCCTGTGGCTTAGAGTTTTCCAGCCTTGAAGAATGAAAAGGCAGCTCATTCAAATTCTGCCTGCCTTCGCAAACAAAGCTGTGGCTGCCTCTGGGCTTGGTGCCCCAGCCCTGCCAGCACAGCCCTGCCCGCATGGCCACAGTCTGGGCTCATGCCACACCCAGATGGGAAGCCCCATGTAGCCCTCAATGCCAGCTCAGCCACCTTAAACCACAAATGAAGGGAAATCAACACTAAAGAGGGCTTGTGCAGTGGACACAAATGCTGTGGACTGTGCTCTTTAAAACGAGCTAGTTCCCCCCAGAAGCCTCCTTTGGACTTGGTTTTCTTCCCTTCCCTTGACAGTATCAAGGCAGTGACACAGAGGCTGCTGCTGTCCCCAAAGGGATGCTCCTGCCCACATGTGGAAATGTAACTTACTCAGAATCACACAGAATGCACTGGGTTGGAAAGGACCCTCAAATGCACTGGGTTCGAGGGTCCTTTCCAAGGTCATTTTGTCCAACACCCCTTGTAGTAAGCAGGGAGTCCTCTAACTAGATCAGGTTGCTCCGGGTCCCATCAAGTCTCACCTTGAACGTCTCCAGGGATGGGGCCTCTACCACGTCTCTGGGTAACCTGTTTCAGTATTTCACCACTCTCATTGTAAAGAACTTCCTCCTAAAGCCCAAACTAAATCCCCCCTGCTCCAGTTTCAAACCATTGTCCCTCATCCTATCATTATAAGACCTTCTAAACAGTCACTCCCAAACCCTCCTGTAGGTCCCCTTCAGGCACTGAAATGCAGTTATAAAGGCTGCCCAGAGCCTTCTCTTCCCCATCCTGAACAGCCCCAACCTTCTCAGCATGTCTTCACAGGAAAGGTGCTTCAACCCTCAGATCATCTTCATAGCCCTCCTCTGGACCCACTCAGGTTTTGAATACCTCACCTATCTCCAGAAACCACAGCCACCAGCAGCAGTTCTGCCCAGTGGGGTCCAGCCAATGCCACCGCTCAGGTGCTGAGGTTTTCATAGCTACGGACACCTGCAGAACCTGGGCTGGAACAGAGCCGGGTTAGATATGCTGCAAATTCACAGCAAACAGTTTATTGGAAACATTTAGCCCTCTTTCTGTTCATTAGCCAAGTTCAAACATACTTTGATTTTCCTCATATTTGCTCGTTATTTGAAATTGCAGAGGGACGCTTTAATGGGGCCGCCTCTGAGCAGGGACTGCCAGCCTGCCGTTCAAAGCAGGCAGGCAGCAGCCACAGCACGTCCCTGCTCTGGCCCTGACATGCTCTGCGGGATGGAAACCTGGCAAGGATTCAGACTCCTGCTGCCCCCCTCTCAGACCTCCTCTTTCTGCAGGCGTTTCTGCAAGCAGACTTTGCTCCAGACGCGGGAGTGCTTGCTGAGAGCAATTTAAAAGGGTTTGCAAACACCAGCATGGGTCTTACTGAAACAAATATCCACCAATCTGCGCCAGGCTCTGAGAGCCCAGCTCCGGGAAAGATCACATCCCTCCAGCTGGTTTGGACACAGTGCCACGGCAGCAGTGTCAGAGCCACTTGGCCACAAGCAGCCTCCTGCCGGCCCTGCAGAGCCATGAGGCATGTTCCCCAGCCACCCTTTCATCTGTAATGGGACCACAGTGCCAGTGCTGGAGGAGAATAGAGGAGGTCAGTGCGGCTGGAGGGCACGAAAGGACATCCCATCACCAAAATGTCACCTGCAGTAGGAACAACCAAGCCGGGGTAGGCAGTGGAGGGAGAGGTCATTGTGGGCATAAAGCACAGCTTCTCCACACTCCCATTTATACCTGTAGGGACGACAAAGCTTCACGGATCTCAGACCACCATGCAGGCAAAGAAATGCAGAGCAGGGCCACAAGGGGTCTCCTTGCCCTGCTTCTTCAGCCACCCGAACGACCTGGACCAGGAGGTCTGAGATGACCCTGGGCAGTGTAATCAGAAGAACGAACTGTGGGGCAAGACATACACTGCTTGGTTAATCCTGGTTACGCCAAGAAGGAGCATCGATGACACCACCACCTCTGCCAAATCACAGAAGAAATTCTCACCCAGAGCACAGTGAAGCTTCCCTGCCCCAGCCATGGGACAAGCAGCCACTGCAAGGTCTCCAAACACGGACCTGACATTTCCCAGCAGAAAGCTTTTGTGTGGATGCTCCCAGCCACTGCCAAAACTTCTGTGGTCTGAATATTCCAGACCTGCTGTAACATTTGAGTATTTCACATATATCACAGAAGCCCAGTTTATTTCAGGAATTAAGTGGTGATGGATAGCTAGATGCAAGGAAAGGCCATTATACTCTATAAAAAGCTGCACAGTGTTCCTGCCTGCTCCATGCTCTGTGACAAACCATCTGCTTTGCCTGCACCTCCTTTTGTTTATCCTGCTCAGCTCAGCTGAAATTAAAATTGACAAAAGCAATTTCTCCCGATCAAGTTGGAAAGATAAGGAGAGAGGCTGCTGCTCACACTGCCATAGAAACCTGGGCTGCTCCAGCGTTTCAGCCTCCTCCCTGTGCAGCAGCTAAGCCTGTGAAGTGCCCAGCTGCAGTGGGAAGATCCTCCTGCTCATGCCAAAGAAGAAACACAGATGGATTTAGCCACAGGAGATCCATCTCACAAGCGTGGCACTGGGAAGGAGTTTTGTTTTATTCGTGCTCTGGTCCCCTCCCCTTGGATTCCAAAGTACAAAGTGGCCCCTTTGATTAGAAAAGCACATTTGGGAGAATTTGGAATTATTTCCAAGTTCAAGGGAAAGGAGGGGGAAGGGCAGCATGTTTGCTCAGAGAATGTTTCTGGAGTGTTTGAAAACCTTCTAGGTTATATTTACACCACTACAGCACTTTTCAGCTCAAAGCACTTTGCAAAATATGGGTCTAGGCTGCAGACACAGCTGTAGCTCAGTTCTGGCACCAAGCCTCCAGGATTCATTCCTCCAGCCTCCAAGAATACACCTGCATGAAGCCATAAAGCTGTAGGATGGGAAAGAGTCTCCTTACCCCAACTCAAGGACCCCCTCCTCAAGGGACTGGAGCATAGACCCTGCCTTTGAGCTCAGAGGGGTCAGCTCCTGTGACCTAGTTGCATCCCACAGTACCTCACCATGGGTGCAAAAGCCAGGAGCCAGAGGCAGAGTGCAGCTCTTGATGGGAAAATCTACATACTTTTATATCCAATTGCTTTAAACATGTTAATAGCACAAAGCCTCTTTTCTGAGATGCAGGAGCAGCCGCTTGCATCTCCACTGAATTAAGCTAAGGGCAAGTTTTGTGTTTTGAAGAGAGATTTTGGGGGGCTGGCATTTCTTTTAAAAGCTGGGAGCAAAGACAGGCATGAGAAAAACATCAAGCTGTGAGACATGCCATTTTCCCCATGCTGGTATAACTCAGGAATAGCCAAATAAAACTGTAAACCATGTTCCTGACAAATTCCCTGGTGGGCTGAGTAAAGGCTGGAGAAATTCCACCCCAGAAGGTAATTGCCTTTTTTTTTTTTCTTCCCTCTCTCTTCCTGAAGTTATTAGAACCACGGGAAGGCCTCGCAGCAGAAGCCACTCGATTCTCAGGAGCAGCAGACCTGTGTGTGCTGGAGCGAGCCTGCTGACATGGGCTGCAACCACAGCTGCTAGGGCTGCAGGGACCAACTTTCGCAGGGCAGTGCAGCCAAGTAAAGGCACCATCAGATGCCACAGCCTTTCTGCTCAGTAATGTCACAACTAGGGGATCAGGAGACCTCCAGAGCCTGAGAGGAGACTAAGGAACACCAAGTGGGAGCAGGAGCCTCATCTAAACACAGACTGCACCTTCTGCAAGCACCCATGGCACCATGAGTGCCTTTAACAGCAAAGAAAAGCTCTCACAACTCAGGTGAAACTTCAAAGGAGGACACCTTGCTTCCTAGCCAGCGTTTAACCTCCTTCTTCTATTGTGTCAGTCTTGGTAGGAAGCCCCACTGCTCAGAAGTCCTGGAGCCAGAGACGTCAAGCACTTCATGCCACCAATTAATCAAGATGACTGCTTTGATTGTGTTACACATCAAGGGGCAGATAATGCTGATAAGCCCTTCCACAGCAAGGCAAAACCAGAGTGAAAAGGCCAGCAAATCGATGAAGTGGGTCTAGATTTGCATAGGATGTGTTACCTTAGGATCTGGATCTTCTTCTGGGTTTGTCCAGGATAAGCAAGATTAGATCTGGATCAATCCCCAGCTTACTGGGGCTAAGCAAGATTAGACCAGGGATCAGCCTCCATATTGATCGTATAATTTGTCACTACTATGCTTGGGCTAAAAAAAAAAAAAAAATCCCCTGTGCAGTTAATGGAAGCTGCACCAGCAGACGGGAGCAGAGATGGCAGCCCTGCACCCCTTGCTGCAGTCATTAGACACATCATTCACTCAGCACAGTCATTGTTTTCCCTGATATTGTACTTAAAATTCAGCAGCACATCCTTCCCCACCTTTAAATGGAAAGGGAGATTTACCCCCGGACATATATTATGCATTAAAGCAGTGGTTTAGGAATTAGAGTAAGAATTCACCTGACTCCTCATTTATCTGCAGCTAATGAGGCTCCACAAATCAGCACCTCATGAACGCTCCCTCGAGAGCCAGAGGGCCCATGACACTGGGACGGCAGAAGCAAAGGGAGCAGCATGAGGTCTGGGTAGCAGTAACTCAGGGGAGAAGCAAGCCGAGCGCACAAAGAGAATGCGGAATGATCCACACCACCGCTCAGTGACAGCATCTGCCGGCGCCGGCCGATGCGATGTGACATTTTGGTGTCTGGGACGGGAACGTGGCTTCAGCTAAACCTTGCTAAGTTGCCCTGGGATTTTGAAGAGTTTGATGATAGTAATAATAACTGGTCGGGTTTTTTGGTTTTATTTTTTTTCCATGAGCTGCTTTTTATGCATCCCTGAGTGTATGAGTTAGAGGGAATCAAAGACTCTGCCAGCCTTCTGGCAGCTTTAGGGATCGCAGCCCACTGCGAGCAGGGAAGAGAGGGAAAAGCTCTCCTGGCCTCTGAAGTCTGCTCCTCCTCTGGGAGCTGCAAAACGTTCTTTCTACAATATTGCAGCTGGGTCAGGCAAGGAGGAAGTGACAGGAGATGAATGAAATAATGGTGCTCTGTGGGCTGAGCAAGGCAGGATTTTGCCCTGTCAATGCCCTTGGCAGCTAGCTGAGCATCAGGCAAAGAAGTCATGGACACAGGCCTTCTGCCTCCAACAGCAAGAACTGCATCTCTCCTATGCCCTAGTACCTGGGGAAGGGAGGCCCATTTTCATATGCAGAGAGAAGCAAGTCCTCAGTTCTGGCTGGTGCAGGAGCATCAAACCACAGTTTGCTTTGTTCACAGTGTGAGGAGTACAGTGCTTGGTGCTCATTTATCCAGACGCAAACATCTCTCAAATCTGTACATTTTCCTGAGGTATTCATGTCTTCCTTATTGACTGCACTATTGAAAGCACTATCTGCTGAAGACAAGCCCTCTCACATGTGGGGCAGATAACACCAATAAATCACTGGGTCATACATCTGCCAGGGAGATCCTGCTGGGGAAGGGCTGCTGAGGCACCTGGTGATGGTTTTATAGTACTTCCTGGTCCCCAACAACTACCCCTTGCCATCCCAGCCTTGGAGCAAAGCCAGGGTCTGAGCTTATTGTGCCTGGTACACAAGGAGCCTCTCAAGGGCTCAGCCACCTTCTGCAGACACCAGCTTCTCCAAACAAGCCCTGCACATGGCTTTTTTCCTTGCTTAGCCCAGTAAATACGTTTCAGCTAATCCAATTTGCTCCCACACTGAGTAGCATCAAACACAGCAGCTGCCAACCAAATATTAAAGATATTAAAGAAAAGCATCTCCAGCCCCTCACTGGGAACGTTCCCACGTTTTGGGAGAAGGCTCAGCACAGGCACCCGCACATTTCAGAGGGCAAGCAATTCCCTTCCCCCCCCACCAAGACGCAGCTGGAGTCTGCTGGTGACCAGCAGCAAATAACATGGGGGCAAAGGACTAAATCACATTTGTACATCTTCCTCCTCCATGTTCCTCTGCATTATTTAAGAGAAAACATGTTCTCTTCTAGCCTTTATTATTTCTCTTTCACCCTTAGCGAATGAAGGAAATCAACACACACACACCCCCCCAAAGCAGTGAGAAGCCACACTGAGTCTGATCCAGGTCTAAAAAGTCACCCCAGCTGCTGCAGTGGGACAGAGGTGGTTCTTGGATCAGATAAACCTGGAGCAGCTTAGACCTCGGCTAAGCAAAGCCAGCACCTGCCATGCACTGACTGAAAGCCTAGAGCACAACACTTGTAGCTTTGAAATGCAGATCCAGGTTTAAACTCTGGGAAAGAGCCATGCCCAGGGAGGAGACAGATGGACAGCTGCTGCTGTCTCTGCCTGGGATCATGGCAAGCACTGAGAAGGATCAAGACAAAGCAAAAGCCTTGGGCCACCATGGTCAGGCAGCATTTGGAGCTGAGGGCAGGCTTCATGCATCACCAGAAAGCCCAGATGGGTCCATGACACTTGCAATGCCACGTGGTAACATGATCACACCAGACTGTCTAGACACCCCTTGAGTAAGCCCATCCATCCCTTGCACCATGGTCTTGCAGGAACAGCATCCTTTTTCCCAGCAAAATGACTCATCACCTGCACCATCTCAGCAGACAGCGTGGGCAGGAGGGTGTGAGGGTAATGGAGAATAGACAGGGGAGCTGCTTCCTCCTAGTGCAGGCTGAGCTGGCAGCAGAGTGGAAGGGTCACTCTGCCACCCCTCAGCACACATGCAAAGGCATGAGGTTATAACAGGCACTATTGGAAAACCTGCCCCTGCAGAACTCAGTTGATTTTTGAAATTAACCTGTTCCCAGTAGCTGGAGTTGAGCTGGCTTTAGGTGCTGCCTAAGCTGCTTTCCCTACATTCAGCATTTGCATGGCAGGGTTAAGTCAGATGGGGGAGTGGGAGCAGATGCAGGAGCACCTCTGTGTGCTGCTGCCTGATGTCTGCACATGCAGAACAGGACCTGAGCAGGGCAGGAGCCAAGCCTCTTCACAGCTCTCCATCCACTAAGTCTCCCTCTATCAGGGCAAGACTGGGGAAGCAGTGAATGAGCCCTGAAAATCTTTGGGGTACAGCATGGGAGGGCCAGAACACACCAGCCTGAGGTGCTCCAGCCCAGCAGGACACCCAGCAGCCTCCACCAGAGACCCTTCATGCTTTGGAAGAAAAGCTTAGTGGGGAGGATTTCTCCTCTCTGTCATTAACCTGACATAATGTCTTTCCTGCTGGCAGCTTTCAGGCTCAGCAGGTTTGTTATAAAATTCATTATCAGATATTGCAATCACAGTCACCTTTATTGGGCTCTGCATTTACAATAATTAGGCCAATAAACACTGATTTATAAAAATGACAAACAGGAACTCCCAGTAAGCAAGAAAAATGTGCTTTCTTGAGCAGGCAGCTTCTCACAGGACAAAAAAGAAATGTTAAAAAGCAGAAACCAATCACCACCACTGACAGCAAAGTTAAACAGGTTCTCCTAGGAATTTCCATTTGTCAGCCACAGCCTTGCAAAGGACAGCACTGGGTGCAGACCCCAGGGCATGGGGCAGGGTTTGCAGCCCCCTCCCTGCCATAGAGCAAAGCAGCAGGGGAGATGACGGGGGTGTGAAGGGAGAAGATTGTAGCATGTGGCGCAGACAGGGAAAGAGCAAGGAGGGGGCGGGAGAAACCAAGAGAGCAGGAACAAACCGAGAGAGAGCGAGCAGGAACAAAGCAAAGGAGGAGAGAAAAATCCAGCAGAAGAGAAGAACCTTGGCAGGGAAGGAAAGAAATAAAAAAGCCTGCCAGGTATAGCAAGGGGAGAACAGAGCAACGGGCGAGAAAGAGGGTGAGGGGGAGCTTCATACTTTAATGTTAGGGAAAAAAATAAGAGCCTCAGCAGGGGGGAAGAAAAGAAAAGAAAGGGAGGTGTCATCGGAGAAGAGGCAGTGCAGATGCTTGCTGCGTGCCCAGACTGCTCCAAAGGCACATGAGACTGAGCTCAGACCACTGCAGAGGGGCTAGGGGAGTATTGACTGGGCACAGCCCCACTGCAGCAGCCCCTCACGGGTACACCAGGTGGAGGGCCAGGGCAAACACAGCATGCACAGCAGTGTGCAATCATGATCCCAGAGGCCTTAAAGACTCAGCAAGTCAAGAAACAAGCTGATCTGCAGCCAGCCTGCTCAGGGGTAGGAGGCAGTGAGCTTGTAGGGCACAGAATGTGATCAGCTGCAGTGCCAGTGGCCCAACACCACACAGGGTGCAAGTCAGTGCTCCCACAAATCCCAGCATGGGCCTCCATCCAGAGGTCAGTGCACCGGAACTCAATTACCTCCCAAGAAGGCCCCCAGTCACTGTGGGACACCAGTAAGCAGCTCCCAGTACTGCCAGACACAGCCCTGGAGCGCTGGGAACCCTCCAGCTTGCCATTAGTGAGGCAGCAGCCTCAGATGTGGCTGCCTCTGAGAGCTGCTGGCACACAGCATCCAGGTGAGTGAGATGGTCAGGAACCCTGTGCCCATGCCCTCAGCAGCATGCCATTGTATATGGCCACCAATATGCTCATGTCTCCCACACACACACCCTCTTTGCAGCCCATCTGCAATCACACATCGTTGAGGAGGAGAGGAAGCTGCAGAGGAGAAAGAAAAGAAGAAGATTCCCTACCACCATCACAACGTGGGCACATAGCCCAGCCTGGCACAGGTCCCACTGCCCTGCAGGGACAGGGCTGGTTAATGCACACAGCACTGCTGTGACCCCACAGCCTCCTCCCTGCTTGTTTTCCTACCTTTTTCATCTGTACATGTCTCACTTCTATCCTGTTTCTCTTCATTCTGGAGCTACTGGGGCCCCTGCAGCTCTCCTTTACCAGCCAAGCACCAGCAGCAGCACAGCCAAACTCCCTGACAGCCACCACATCCCCAATATACCCTCCCAGGCAGTGCCAGCTGAGCAGCATTAGCTCAAATCACCTTTGCTCTTGGAGTGCACCTGGTGCCCCAGGTGGAAGTAGAGCTGGCTGGAGTGGCCTGTCAGCATGGGCACCCCCAGGGCTTCCTCAGCTGCCTGTGGGCACCCAGAGGGGAGCCAGCTCACAGCAGCATCATCTGATGAGCCCTAAAATTCATAGACTTGCGAATCCTTTGACCACTTCTTACTGTTTGAGGCAGATGAGCAATTATACTGACTTAGGTTAATTTTATTTATTCTATTGATTTTTCAAATACCTGCTTTTTTCTTTTTTTCCCAAAAGGCCCCTGGAGCTGCAAGCAGCTTGGCTGTCTGTATGAAAGCTGGGAAGCAGCAGCTGAGCATGAGGCACAGGGGAAGTAGGTACAGCTGCCCGGAGACACCACTGAGAAAGAACCAGGCAAAACCCCTCATGTCCTGAGCCTCAGCATTTCAGGATCACAGAATGGTTTGAAAAACCATCTGGTTGAAAACGACCTTCAAGCTCATCGAGTAACCATTATCTAATTCTACCAGGGCCCCTGCTAGACCCTATCCTTGAGCACCATGTCTAGGTGGCTTTTAATACATCAGGCGGTGGTGATCCCACTACTTCCCTGGGCAGCCTGTTGCAGTCATTGAGAACCCTTTGAGTATAGAAGTTTTTTCCTAAAGTCCAACCTAAACCTCCTGTGGCTCAGCTTGATGCCATTTCCTCTTGTCCTATCAGCTGTGACTTGTCAGAAAAGAGTAATCCCCACCTCTCTACAACCTTCTTTCAAGGAATTATGAAGAGCAATGAGACCTCTACTGAACCTTCATTTCTTCTGGACTAGGCATCCCAGTTTCCTCAGCTGTCTTGTTTTGAAGACCCTTCACCAGCTTTGTTGCCCTTCTAGGAGACCAGAAGTATTCATCCTACATCCCTGGGGCACTGCAGCTCTCTGTGGTGTCAGAGGAGGAGGGAAAATGATGCAGCATCCCAATGAGGTGAATCTCCACAGCCATGCATAGGTGATTTAACAATCAAAGAAAAATGAACTGCATTGAAATTCTTCACTCTAACGGATTCTTTCTTGATTAGGAGCATTGAAGAGCAATCTCAACTGTCTTCATGTGCTTTACCAAGTAAACAACAGTAATGCATCTATCAGGTCACAGTGGAATGCCTCAGGAGTCTGTGTGGCACTGAACTGATCCAGCAGGAGATGCTCAGTCTGTTGAAATTACATGGTTTTGGTTTACTAAGCAATGATAACACTCTGGTTCTTCACACAATCCCAGCATGAAGCAGCCTTTTTTACCAAAAGTTTTCTTCTCCCTGGGGATTTTCCATGGACAAGATTATGACCAAGGTGAGATACAAACCTTGCAGTCCCTCAAAGGGTAACCTGGTGCCTCTCCCTGCATCCATCTGTCCTGCAACACATCCGCATACCTGCAGCACGGCATCTGCACCTTGGCCTTGTTCACCTCCTTCCGCCCATGCTTTGGACACAGACATCATTTTTGATGCTTCTAAGCACTGCTGGTGGAGCTTCTGCATCACTCCATCTGCTGCCATGAGCATGGAACCCAGTAACAGCCCCTGTGCAGCAGCTTTGGGCAACAGACAACAGGTGATTCCTGCAGGGCAGAGGGAGACCCCAACCCCTTGCTCCTCAAGTTATCCTCAGTTTCCTTTCTCACACATCCAAGAGAAGCTGAAGGCAACTCCTTCAGATCTTAACAACCCCTAAACTATTTTTAATAACCTATTTTGTGGTGTGACACCGACACACATAGCTTTCAATTGCATTTTAGCACTCCCAGTAGGAATCAGCTCTTTACTGGGAGAAGTGACTTAAGATAGCACAGGATTATAGGTTTGGCCTTTGCCTTACAGATATTCAAAGCCTCATGAAAATAAAAACAGCTCAGCACATATTCTGTAGATGAGCAAAGCTTTTGCACACAGGGAAGCATTTCTGAAGGAGCTAAGTGTCTGAAATCAAGCCGTGCAGTCATCTAGTAGAACAGAGACATGAAATTGTTATTTATCAAGATGAAACTGGCATTTGGATAAAATTCTGCAGCACTGTTAATAACTTCTGTTGATGAGGGAGTCACAACAGCAGCAATGAGGTAGACGTCCCCCTGAGCTCAGAGGAGCAGGATTTTTCATGGGCTGTGAGCAAGGAGAAGTGTGTATCGTCAGTAATAACTTTCTGAGCAGCTCCATCAGAACAGGCACCACGAATTTATCTTTTTTCTATTCTCTCCAAAAGCTTTGTCAGCTTTGAATAATCTGCTGTGGCCACAGGCTGCCAGAGTGCCACATGGCCACGTTCATCTCCAACATGAAGTCCAACTCCCCGAGCAGTTTTATCATAATGATTAAGTTCTTTAACTTAAATCAAGGATGTCTCTGGAGTCTCCTATGACAATGCAAACTTAAGATAAACAATGAGTGATGAATAGGCCAATTACTGAGACCTCCCTTCAGCTGAGGCCATATGTGGCTAGTTGATAAGAGGAGGTATGCAGCTTCTCATCTGGCAAATGCTATACAAAGTGGGATGGTTTGTAGCAGAGGCAGTGCTGTGTAATCAGGCACTGGCTAATGAGCAATTTCCTTTAAAGCCTGAGTTCTCCCTTTCTGTTTGCTGTCCAGGATGGTGGAAGTGAGGAGGAAGTTGTCAGCCTGACCAACGTGTGTGCAAATGCTTCACTCTGGTATCAGGCACTGCCCTCCGCCCCCACGGCAGGTCCCAGTCCAAGACACAAAAGCCACAGGAGGTGTCCAAGCGCTGTGTGATGGCACTGCACATGTCTCCCAAAGGCAAGGAAGCCTTTCCTGAGAGCTCCACCCAAATGAGGGGGAAAGCTACTCCATAAATCTACCAGCAGCCTGCTCAAATCTTGGTGTGCACAGCAACAAAGAGGAACAGACAGTTTGGACCCCAACTGCAGGACCATGGAGCAGACTCCTTGGACCATGGCTGTGTACCACAGGACAGACACCTTGGACCACAGCTGCAGGATCAGGGGACAGACACTTTGGACTGATGCAGCACCCCAAACAAGCTGTAAGCCAGAGCTCTGGATGTATTTTGGGGCTGAAGTACCTGAAACAGCAAAGTGAGAGGCATTTCCCCTAGGAAGAGACCTCTGAGCAGCAACCAAGGAGGAGGGACAATGCTTTTGGGGGAAGACACAAGGGGTCCACCCAGGTTCTGTGGTTCTGTACTGCTTCCCCCAGCTCCATTCAGCAGCAGGTGCCACCACTGCCACCACACCACCCTGCAGTGGGAGCCGTGAGGCACCGCATCCTGCAGTAAATGGCATGATTTACTTACTACCTATGGAATTGCCCAATTAATTCACTATCCACATTAATATTATAGCTCATTTTTAACTTTACTGTCTCCATCGTTCCAATTTAGTGCTGCTCAGAGATGCTGCCACTGACCTTAATGGGTTTTTCATTATAACAAAGAGCACCATATTAATCACGATGGGTTTTCAGCTGGAGGTTGCTGCCGGAGCCCCACTGCTTTGGGGAGCTGCTTTTTAGGGGGTTGGGGACCTACTTTTTTTTTCTGCCAGGCTTTCTCACCCTCACTCACAACCTGTGTGAACCTTACTGCTGTCCAGCAGGAATTTCTTGGTATAATATTTCCAGGCATAGAGATTTTATGCGGCAGTCAAGCTACACTGCGGTTATGATAGATTTTTCTGGGCAAATTGGAGCAAGAAGGAGAAAACTGAAAGGATGCACCAGTCATAGCCAATGAGCCTCTTATTGTCCTGTTTAAAAAAAAAAAAAAATCAAATGCCTTTTAATCATTTCAAATGTTCTTCTGGGTATCAATTAGTCACACATTAATATCAGTATTGCTTCTCTTCCTCAGTTTGCATCAGATTAAATTTTCCCCCATCATATACACTCACGCTCATTAGCTGCAAGGAAAATTAGTGATTGTTCCCTCTTCATTGGCACTGATGGGAGATTTCCATCAGAACTGCTTTTTACACAGAGAACATGATTGCCATCTTAAAGAGGCTGAGGTTTTCCTCCCACCCAAAATTGTTATTTTCATGGAGAGCCCTTTTATTATTTTCTTTCTTTGAAATCCTGGCTGCTGAGACAGAGCAATGGGGAATGGGGCAAAAATACTCACACTCCTGATCAGTGTCATCCCTCGGTTTCTGTGTCTTTGCATCTCAAGGATCCATCTCCCACTTTTGCATCCCAAGTATGCATTTCCCTCTTTTGCATCCCAATGATCCCTCTCCCTCCTGTGCATCCCAAGGATCCCTCTCCCTCCTGTGCATCCCAAGGATCTGTCTCCCTGTCGGGATCCAGCAGCTGTCACACAGCCCATAGATGCTGAGGGGAAGGGCAATTTGTTTTGCACAGGATTTTGCTGCTGTCAACCCCCCAGGTTCAAAGCTGGGTATTTATAACAATCTCTATGGAACAGAGCAGGGAGGGGTTGGAGTTGGGGTTGGGGAGGGGCTTGGTGTCTCATCCTGCTCCCTGTCCTGCACAGGGGCTGGGGCATTTGGGGCTCAGCCGCTTCAGGGGCTGCCTGTGCCTGCACGTTCGTGCCTGCTCACTCCCATCGCTTCCCATCCCTCCAGGCCAGCAGTGACCAGTTTTGCAGCCTGCAGCAAAACAAGCTCTGCAGCCAAGCAGTGCGACCTCCCGTCCCTGGCACCCCTGCCACTCGTCCCAGCCTCTCCAACCCCAGCACTCGCCAGGCGCTAGAAGGGACCGATGATATTTATTGAGTTTTATTAACTCCCAGCCCTGGGAGGTTCTCACCCCTTGCAGCTAATTCAGGCGCCCGACTCCTGCCGGAGTTACAGTGATTGCCATTAAAAGCTTGACATTTACCTTACAACAGTAATAAAATAATAATGCCTAATTTGGTTTATGAGTGGTATTTGCAGTGTTTCCTGTGCCTCGAGTGGGGGATATTGTGAAGATCACAGATCTGCTGATCAATTATGTCTGCTTAGCAGCACTGCTGTAATTCTTTCCTGTAATCATAACCATCTTTTAGTAGAGCTGCTCCAAAATTTTCCTTTGAAACTTTAATTTTGACAGGAAAAGAAAATGTTTTCAGATACTCCAGTTTCCAGTGAATGACAAAAGGTTCAGAGGTGAAGCTTGCTGGTGAAAAGTAAAGCAAGACAAACACGGTGTCTGCACAGATTTTGCTGCATTTTGATTTCCAAAATCTTTCAGATGCCTTCAAAGCCTGCCTGTGATTGCTTTCCATTCAAAGTGATTTTTCTCCTCCAAATAACCTGCTATCTTTCACTCCTCAATAAAATTCCTTTCTATTATTGACCTCTCAAATATTAAAACCCCTCAGCGTGTGCTGCATTCCTGAGTGATTGGTACCAAGTCAGGAGAAGGGTAGGTGGCCCCGGAGGTGCTGCTGGGCTGCAGGGTGAGGAGCTCCAGCCACCCTGGGGGCAGGGAACCCCAATCCTTTTGCAGGGAGCTGTTACACACCAGGGCACACAGCCCTGCACACACAGGTGCACAATGCTTTCCCCAGGCCTTTCTGCAGCTCCACCTGGATTTACCCTTGGGATGCAAGCAGTGATGCCCCAATGCTCACAAAGCAAGTACTGGACCATCTAAAAGCAATTTCTTTCTCTATTTCTCAGCCTGAACAAAACTCAGCGTGGATTTTCTTTTTTTTTTTCCAGTGCAATTGTAATTAGTGAATGTTGCACTTTTGTTTTTTATGAGGGTAAACAGCTTGGAAAAACAGTACATGCTAGCTGCTCTACACCAGGGAGCCTCATCCTGTTTAGACTAGAAACTTCACGCTGGATTTCTGGAAGCCTTTCTTAAGATGGGTTCATTTCCATGAAGAAATTCAATGACTTCCACAAATGGAAATTTCTGAACACAGGAAAAATAAATTAGTCTGGAAATTCCTGACTAGGCCAACTCTGGGGCAAGGCTCTGCACAAAAGCAAAGTGCAGGATGCCGGAGCCCTCCGTGGGGAAGAGGCTGAGCTTCACTCTACATCGCTGAGGGCTGGCAGCAAGTTGATGCACACATAGACACACATGCACACACACACATGCACAGCCATGCACACAGCTATGCACACACACCCACCCCACACATCCATGTGCAAGCACACCTGTGCACACACCCCCATCCCAATATGCACATCCAGACACACACACCTGCCCCTCCCTGCCAAGCCCCACCAGGACACTGGCACCTCCCAGCTGCAGAAACCCCCACGAACTCCTGAGCAGTGGCAAGCAGCCCCCCACGAGCAGCAGTGGCAGCAGCTCCAGGAAAGCTCGGGAGCCCTTGAACAGCCTGGGCATCTCCAGCCATCAGTGCACAGGCAGAAGCAGAGGGCAGAAGCAAAGATGAAGAGCTGGGCCCCTGGACGTGGTCGGTGGACATGGTGCAGCAGAACTCCAAGTAGGCTGGTCTCCAAAGGCATGAGAATTGCTTGCATCCTGCTAGCAGCAAGCGCTGCGGGAGTGCCTGGGGCCCGGCAGCCGTGGGGGAATGCTGACTGCCGCCGTCACGGGGGCTGCGGTGGCCCAGCCTTCCCCGCCACATGTGCAGCCCAGAATCTCTGTAACTCCACCTCGGAGCAGGCTCACATCCCCACACACAGAGGAGACCATGGGAGGGACAGCACGGGAGAGCCCGGAGGACTGCCGCTTTCTGGACGTAAGTTCGTGGCTTGTCATGCCACCTTGCCGGCGTGACCTCTGCCTGATATGAGTGTGTGCTTGCCCCTCCTTGAGTCACCGGCCGACCTCTGGCCATCACTGTTTGTCATTAATTAGGCAGAAGCATCCAAGACACGAAGGAAGACCTGCAGCAGATACCAGATCTGTGGGCTGCTCTTCAGCGTGCTGCTCATTTCCCTTATTCTGGTATTTTTTGGTGTGAAGTATCTCTGGAACTCACCACCCAGAAAAGTAAGTAAAAACCCTGCCGTATGGCATTTCTGAGCTTGGGTCCCCAGACAGAGCTGTCCCCCTCCAACTCACTGAGACTTTTAACTACACCCCGAGACCCAGGAAACATACAAAATGCATTTTCTTAGTGCACAAGTATTCATGGAACTCTTTAAATTCTTTGTATTATTCATAACTAGCTTTTACTTAATGCAGGCTGCTGCTTTTTTTTTTTTCCCTCTGTCACCACATTCTTTCCTTAACTGACAATTACAGGGGATGGGAGCTACGCCACAAAGAGTTAAAGTTACTCTTATTTCACCAGCAGCAAATTTTATGACAAGTAAGAAAATATTTTCCATTTCATTTCAATTATCTTGCCAGAAACTGGTGGAAAAGTCATTATGCCACCGCATAAAGAGGAGAGAAAGCCAGGACGCAGTGGTGATTGATTGTCATGGATTATATTTCTTACTTTAATGTGTCTGCAATGTGTGGGACGGTGAAGCAGATTAGCTTTGGAGGAGCTCCTGCTAACTGGATTGGGCTCGTTTATTCCCAGCTCCCAGACAGATGCTGCTGTAAGCTCAGAACTTGCTGGTGGTGGCTGCATATCTCACATGCATCTCTGACCATTGCTGCCCAGCACCTTGGCAGTTCTGCCCAAACACTTTTTTTTTTTTAATCTCATATCCCAAGCAAATCACTTAACCTTAAAGCCAAGAGCCTGCCTGGTGCTCCTCAGCTTCCCCTTTGAGTTTCTACACACATCCAGGAGGTCCAGCTTTGCACTTCAGCACTGGTGAGTTTTGCCAGCTCACTGGCCCTGGTTAAAGCCATGCCAACCTGGCCAAGCATCCCTCCTGCTGGGCAGAGGAAGCACCCTGCTTGCTGGAAACTTTGTCTTCTTATCAGCAAATAGAAATAAATATCCCTCAAAATAAAAGAAAAGCCAATAAAAGCCGTATGTGCCTCCAGGCTCCTACCACAAAGGTTACAAAGTCTCTACTGTTCCTCGAAAAACAGAGTGTGAGCCAGCCAAGGGGGAAGGAGGATGTTAACCCTTGAGGGAAGTTTTCTCCAAGCCAGCAGCACAGAGCCACTGCTGCAGCCTCAGAGAGACTGTCCAGAGCATCAACCCTCAGCACATGGTCACTAGAGGAGGATGGGGTCCAGCAGTATATCTGAAAGTCCTTCACAACACCTCACGGTTGGCCAAGTGAAGTGTGAGGTTGCAGGAAAGATATTTCTGCAGTGGAGCTGCACACTGATAATTGCAGCATCCAGCATTGCCATGTCCTCTGTGGCTCTGGGGCAGTGGCTTGTCCAGATGGCCCAGGTGTCCTCCAGGACAAAAAGGATGGGAAGGCTGGAAGTTTATAACACTCAAAGATATAAACCAAGGGGAATGCAACTCTTTAAGAGCAAGAAATCCTTCAAATTCCCTTCATGCAACAGGAGAGTGGAAAACAACCCTTTAAAGAAGACTTGTTCCTCCAAGGGGTGGCCTTGGACACAACACTGCCCTCCGCACAGCAGCACCGGCACTGGCCGGCACCGCGGCAAGCAAAGGCAATGAGTCAGCTAATGAGGGGCTTGATGTGGCCTCGCAGGGGGACATATTTCAACGAGTCACGAGCAAGTGTCATTGTTAGCCCTATAAAACATCTCACAGCTCTCTGAGCAGCACGGAGCTGACAAAGCCCAGACGGATTGGCTGGCCACTGCACTGGAAAAAGTAATTCCTGGTAAATGCAGAGGCACTCAAAGGTAAAGGTGCCACCCGGGATCCTACCTTTCTAGAAATGATTTATGGCACCATGCACATTTTGTCAGTCAAAACCAGTGGCCTTCCAGCCATTTTAGGCTTCAGGCTATTTTAACAGTACCACAAAATCCACTGACAGCTATATATCCTTTTAAAAGCCTCCTGCTGACTAACAGGAGATGCTCATGGCTGCCAAGGTGCATGTTGCTCTTCTGACTTTTAAGCAGAGGTAAAGGTATTCAGCAGTCACCACTTGCACAGGATGTTCTGCACCCAGGCTTCCTCCAGAGGTTGCAAAATGAGGGAGAAACTTCTTTACTTTGAGGATGTTGGAACCCTGGACCAGGATGCCCAGAGAGAATGTGGAGCCTCCCTCCTTCTTGGGACACATTCAAAACCTGCCTGGACACGTTCTTGTGCAACCTGATCTAGGTGAACCTGTGTTCCCAGTGTCGTTGGACTAGATGATCTCCAGAGGTCACAGTTCTGTGATTCTATGATGCTGAAAATACTCCCAACAGGCTTTGAAGCTCCTCATGGAGAGGAGTGTACAAGAACAAGGGGCCTGTGAAAGGAGATGTCTCTGTTTATCCGGAGCTCAACTATAGCAGCTACTTTATTGCCTGATGAGCCCTCCCCAGCTGGGAAAAGGATCAGGAAAAGGAGAGAAGACTGGTGGGCTGAAGTGAGAACAGATTTGATGAAACACCAAAACTAATGTTAATACTAATGTTAAGAGTACAAAGTTATACTCAGCACAGTCCTTGGGAGCAGAATGGTAAGTGAGCCCCTTGGGGGATGGGAAGAACCAGGAGAAGAAAGAGAAGTAGCAGGAGGCAGAGGAAGAGGAGTAGTAAGAACAGAAGGAAAAGGAGTAACAGGAGGAGAAGGAAGAGGAGGATCAAGAGGAGCCCCTGTCCTCAAACAATAAGCCCTGTCCTCCTCATGCTGCCCATGAAGTTTATGGTTTGGGTTACACTCATAGCCTTCTTAGGGCAGTTCCCCTGGCTTTTGCCCCTCCCAGATCCTGGCTGACTCCAAATTGCTGATGATCTGCAGACTGTGGCTGGCCTAGGGTTCTCTACCAGCCAAACCAGGAGAGGAGGTTAGGATGGGACTGCAGGCAGAGCAGGGGAACTGCTGCAGAGTCAGAATGTTCCTTCCTCAGATCCACAGCTGTGCCAGGGGAGGAACAGGGCTTTCCCATCCCCCTGCCTCCAGCACTCCCCACTGCCCTGTGAACTTGAAGGGGTTTGCACAAGCACTTTGCTCCTGCATGACACCATTTGATTTGGGAAGTAAGGCTCCCCAGGGCTCGCCAGCTCTCACTGCACCAGCAGAATCATTTTGTGCTTCAAATAGCATCTGCCACTACTCATCCTGTAAGGGTCAGACATCCAGAGACTGGAGGGCTGCCGGGCTGGCTGAGTACGGCAAGCACCTGCCAGGAGGAAAGGGCTGCTCCCCCAGCTCCCCGCGGGGATGAGTGCCACCGGGAAGCTGCCTGCTATGCCTCGAAGCTCTTCAGCAGCCCTCGAGGAGAGCTTTAATCTGCCGGCAATCCCTGATCTCCTCCAGGCAAAGAGGCTTTTACCTCTGCCTTTCCAGGAAAAACAGAAAGTGCAGAGAAGGAGCAAGCACGCTGGGGGATGACATGATTGAGCATGCAAGCACACAGTGATGGAGAAAGTGAGCCAGGGAAGCAGCGATGGAGCAAGAGAGGGGTGCAGTGATGGAGCAAGTAAGACAGGAAGAAGGGAAAGTGAGGTCCTTTGTATTCAGGACTTCAGTCCTGCCTGGGATATAAACAGGCTTGTGCCACAGAAAGCATAGTCAAAGTACCTGGTGCAAGTGTAGGATGACTATATTCTCCTGGTCCAAGTGTAGGATGGCTATCTTCTCCCAAGCCTGATGCATGTATCCCCCCACAGCCTGACTCCATTTTGCCCTTCTTCCCAGCCCTGGTGCCTGGGAGCACCTCTCCTTGTACTATCCAGATGATTGTCCTGGCTCAGAGCTGGGACAGCAGGAAGCAGCCAGCCCCATGGCAGGGTACCCAGCATCTATGATCATGCACCCTGCACCTGCCTGGTCATCCACCAGCTGGTGTGTGAAATCAGGTGAGGTCTGAGCCAAACCCTGTGTGGTTTGGGCCCTCACAGGTTTATGACATGGAACACACATTCTTCAGCCACGGAGAGAAGAAGAAAATCGTGATGGAGATTGACCCATTGGCCAAGACAGAGACCTTCAGGAGTGGGAATGGTAGTGAGGAAATCCTGGAGATCCATGACTTCAAAAATGTGAGTGTGTCAGGGTTTGTCCTGGGAACTTGCCTATAGTCTTGTAGCAGGAGCAAAGGGATCCCTTAGGGCACTGTGGGCTTGCTGGAGCAAGTCCCAGGAAGATATGCTTTTATGCCAGGGAGAGAAATGCTCAGGGCAGACTCTCTAGGGATGTGCTCAAAGGAAAGATGTGCATCTACATAAACTTCCACTGGTACTTAAGAGTGGTGTGGTTCAGTTCCAGTGAAATACATCTTAAAAGCAAGCCCCAGTTATTGGATTTACCCTTGCAAAGGAATGTAATCATCATAAATCTATCTGAGCCCGGTACATTTGTCTGTCTGGAGAGCATTAAAACCTCATGACAATGTTGTAGACTCTCTCTGAAACCTAATTAAAATTTGTAGGGAAATACCCTGTGCAGTGACATATGGCAAAATTTTCAGCTAATAGCCTAACAGGAACTGGGGGCTGAATGTTCATATAACCATAATGGTCAGATGCTATTCTGCATACTGTTATTTATGATAACTGGAGCTCCTGATAGTTGTAAGGAGAAGGGGAGCAAAGTAAAATTTTATGACTATTCTGCCTTCAAATATTTGTAAAAAGCCCAATTCTCCCAAACCATAAAATGCAATATCCCTGAGGAGAACCTGTTAGTACATCTTAGCATTGCAGCTGAACACAGTTTGCACAAAAACATCCACAGGAAAAATAAGACTAAACCCTCATCTAGCTGCACCCTGCCTATGAGGTGTTTATTTGCCCTCCTGATCATTTTTGTGGTGTCTCTTCTGATGCTGCAGGGGATAACTGGCATCTTCTTCATGGGACTTCAAAAATGTTTCATCAAAATGCAGACTAAAGTCTTACCTGAGACAACAGAGGCCAAGATCCCTGAGCTTGAGGTAGGTGAATGAAACTGGACGTCTCTCTGCCCCAAGTGAAACTCACTCCTCTCCCTGGACCACCATCCCAACCACCTTCCCATGTGCTCTGTCCTTCCCAGACATGCTACAATATAGAAATCATAAAATCATAGAATTGTTTCTGTTGGAAAAGACCCCTAAGATGATCTAAGACCCTTAAGATGACCCCCTAAGATGTTGACCCAACACCACTGTGCCCACTAAACCACATCCCAAAGTGCCATGTCTGCACATTTCTTGGACAACTCCAGGAATGGTGACTCCACCACCTCCCTGGGCAGCCTGTTCCAATGCCTGACCACTCTTTCAGTAGAGAATTTTTTCCTAATCTTCAACCTAAACCTCCCTTGGTACAATTTCAGGTCGTTTCCTTTCATTCTAGGGAGACTAGAGTGACCCCCACCTGACTACAACCTCCTTTTGTGCAGTTGCAGAGAGCAATGGGGTCTCTCCTCAGCCTCCTCTTCTCTCAGCCTCCTCATCTCAACAAATAATGAGTTGTGATCGCTTCATAAAATGATCTTATTTCAGAGGATTGCTTCCAAAAACAAGTGGAAAGAGACAGGATTAGACAGCCCACAGACAAAAAACCTCTCAGCATAATATGGGAGATCAAGAACAATAATCCTGTTGTAGTCAAAAGGTCGCAAGGCAGCTCAGGTTTAGCAGGAACAAAAAAGTCAATCAAACTGTTTTTTCCAAGAATTGAGCCTCGTGTTCTCAAGCAGAATGAGACAGAAATAATGAATTTAAAAGATCAGCTGTGTTTAAGAAATGCAATTTGAGAGAGTGCGTGGTGAGGTGAGAAGCACCAGGCTAGGGCCACCTCCCTGACCTGCATGGATCTTCCTCCCATCGATGCTCCTGATTGCTTCTTACACCCATTTAACTTCTACCCACCACATCCTGCTGCAAGGAATCTCACACTTTGCATGCTGTGCAGAAAGAGTTTGAGCCCATATTTCAACCACTCTCTGAAACAGTAACCTGGGTGACAGCTCAGTCCCTTGAAAGCAGTTGTCCTCTATCCCCTATCCCCATCCCTAAGCCCCCAGTGCTGGCAAAGCCCCACAGCGTACTACTCCCACTTCCCTGTTCGCAAGACAAAGGGTGCAAGGAGATTGAGTCCCCCCCCAAGGAAGCCATTGCAGGTAGAATGCCAGCAGGACACTTGTCTGAAATGAAGCGTGGGCAGAAACATTTCCTTGAATCATGACCCAAATTCCCAGACACCAATTCTTTGATTATGCCGTAAGAAGCTAATAGATCTTTTTGGCTACTGTCGTAAAAGGGATATGACTTCCCAGGCTTTAGTAGAACATTGCCCTGGGTAGAGAGCTGGAACGTAAAACCCGGTGAGATAAATGTAGATTTAAGCTCTAGTCGTCTCCTCCCAGAGCCCACGTGCTGCCAGGGCCTTCAGGCAGCACCTCCCCAGCCCCACAAAACCACCACAGACTGGTTCGGGTTTTCTTTGGCTCTTTCCTAAGACTTCCCAAAGCCATAAGAAAAAACTCTATAAAAGATAAATGCAACTCCAGACACCTTCTGGAGAGAAGGATACCATTTGCCAGCTCACTCAATGGGCTACCACCACCAACGTAGAAAACGTTGCCTTGGCAGATAGCTCAGCACAGACCCATCCAATAATCTTTATATATCTCCCTCCCTAAGGCCTGCCAAAACACCCCATGGACTAATGCAACAGCAGAGACATGTGGTATAAATTACAGAATACAGCCGTGCAAAGAATTTCTGTGAGGAATAAATTAAAGTATTCAATCACAAAATCAGTAGCAGAAGGAGAGAGAAATTGTGTAGTAAGAGCAAAGCAGAGAGGAGATGTTTTAATCTTGGGTTTTAAATGAGCTGGGGCGCTCCAGAAGGCTCTTCCAGATGGTGGGGACTGCACGGGAGAAGACTCTCAAAGCATGATGAACAGAGGGAGGAGAGAGTGGGGAGGTGTTAACTGAAAGCAGACAGGAAAGACAAGGCTCATGACGGGTCTTAATGCATAAAGACTGGTGAGGTATTGCATGTGCTCCCCTTCAGCCCCATGAGCTGAGGCAGATGAAGTCCAGCTGCTACCCAGGAGGGCAGAGGTGCCTCTGCATAAGCCAAAGAGAGGAGAAGCAGCCAGTGGTGGGGAGAGGGTGTCTCACCATGCCAAGGTGAAATCTCACTCTTCTTCCAGGGAGAAGAAATCACAACTACTTACTTTGAGCAATGTGTGGTCTGGATGCCTGGGGAAAAGCCCATTCAGAACAAAGAGTTCCTGAAGAACTCTAAAATTTTTGACATCTGCAGAAACATGACCATCTACTGGATCCACCCCACACCAATAGCAGGTAGAAAAATTCATCTCCTCCTCAAAGTGCTTGTGAGCCATCTCAGCCCTGCCATACATCTGCGTCTCCTCTGCTATGTTCCCTGCTTCCCGTGGTGGGAACCTGTTTCCGCAGCCTCTTTGTACATATCAGAAGTGAACACAATGTTTGCCACGACTATGAGAAAGCATGGTCAGTGTAATAGCAAGGGCTGAAGTTCCTGCCTGTGAAGCACTTGTCTCTGCCAGCCCCACACCATGCTTCACTTCACAGAGCAGCCTCCCTTGTATCAAGGGAGAGGAAAAAAAAAGAACAAAACAAGCCCAAATCTTTGTACCTGCAAAGAGGCCAGCACTGCTGGAAACTGGGGCGCCTAAATTCTCATCACTGCATGAAGATCAGAGCCTGAGCAGACATCTGCATCTAAATCACACGACGGGGTTGCCACCTCCAGCTGCTCACTACACAGCCCTCACAGAGGTTGTGGCCTCTCAGATCCACCAGCGTAATTACCTGCTGTCTCTAACCCACTTCTGTCCCAATGAGCTGCTTTAAAAACCCTTACCAAGAAAATTCTCTTTGCTCTCCAGACACAGAAGTGCGTCCTCTCCCCTGCAGGTACCAGTCAGGTTGTGGCTATTGATGGTGCTAGGAGCAAGTGGACACCAGAAATTCCACACATAGTGGGAGGCTGCTGTCCCCTTTTTGCTTCCTCAGTCCCCACTGTTAGATCCCCCCATTAGCAGCTGAAATTCAGCAAAGGAAAATAATATTGTTACTGTGGGTCTCCCTTAAACCATGGGTACTGTAGTTGAGTCTAATCTACCTCAAATCATCTCACTTCACTGGGACTCTACAGATCCCCCCACAACAGGTTAGGGTTAGGGTTAGGGTCAGGATAGGATGAGGTTATGCTTCGGATTTCGGTTAGGGTTACGGTTACGGTTACGGTAAGGCTCAGTGTTACCTTTAGGGTCAGGGATAGGGCCAGGTTAGGGTTAGGATTAGCGTTAGGGTTAGGCTTAGGGTTCGAGTTAGGGTAAGTGTTAGGGTTAGTGTTACGGTTAGGGTTAGGGTTAGGGTTAGGTTAGGATGTGGATGTGATTAGTGTTTGGCTTAGCATTACTGTTAGGGTTACGGTTAGTGTTAGGGTTATTTGTAGGATCAGGGTTAGGGTCAGTTAGGGGTAGGGTTAGGGTCATGTTAGGGTAAGGGTTAGGGGCAGTGTTAGGATTAGGTTTAGGGTTAGGTCTAGATTTAGGATTGGGGTTAGATTAGAATGAGGTTATATTTAGGGTTTGGGTT